>MJUU01004757.1:0-29371 GCA_002080025.1 Modiolus philippinarum | reverse complement strand
CCCGACAAAGGGTGCAAACAACATAAAATATGTCCAACATTTCCCGCAACCAGAAATTGAAAATATTCGAATATGGGAATATAACACTGATGTTTTCACATTTTGCATCAGTTGCCAATTCACCCCTCATTACATGTACAATAACAGCTAGTTATACAAATAAAACACTATTAAACGTTTTGGAATCCAGACTTGTGTCTGTAATATGCCCCCCCCCTTTCCCGTCGCAGTTCGTACTTCGTTCAGAGAATTTTCTATCGACAAGTCTTAGCTGCATTCTTGCTAGAGATAATTTGTAACAGAACATAACATTCTCTGATATTGCATTTGTTTTTTTTTTGTTTTTTTTTAATAAGATAGTGTATATCAATGGCATGCCAACATTTGAACAGACCCAAATACTGTTTACAGCTACAACGGTAATACGAGAGCAGTTTTTATTTCCAAGTATCGCCAGGAGACCTTATGTATTATTTTTATAGATATTGGAACAGAGTTTGTCACTATATAGGGACTATATATTGTATTAAAATAAAAACATAGCATGTACACGAGTATAATGACTATCAATTATGTGCCCAATCATACAATATGGAGATAATCAGTCTGTTTTAATCAAATGATACTGTTATGGTAGATAGTTTGTGGAAAAAACAGAATGAATTTTTTGATTCTTTTTATTCAAATTTAACATATTTAGATTCTGGTCGAGACGTTCTGATGAGGTTCTACGTAGTAGAAGGACGGTGAAACCCTTGTACATTTATTCGAACACACGACAAGGGAGCTTAATCTCGTCTTCACTTGCAACTATTTTTTTTTATTTATGACAGTAAGAGTTTGTATTGGTAATAGACACGTCAACAAGTGTGAACATTTCAAATAATGTCGTTTATGCGCAGTTTGTTGCCATCATATATCCACTTTTCTGCACCATTGATTCGTATTTATTAAATCATTACCCACTTTGTTTTATTTGTCTTCTTTTGGTTATTGTTATCAATTTTAGGTATATAATGATCTACATTGCTTTTTTGGTCACTGTGTCGTTCGTTTCTTCTTATTTCCTTGATTCGGCATTGTCTGTCCTGTTACTTACATTATGTTGCCTAATCATTGTCAGGTTTGGGGGAAATTTGAATACGAAATTTAACATTTCCTGTCTTTCAGATTCGATATTTGTTGCCTATGGGTATTAGGTCCATGATAGTTCGCTACACGACAACATGGACGATTTTAATGCGATTTCGCATAATGCCCACAACGGCACATGGTGTTGTTAGCGCAGGTCTCGATTTAAACTATACTTTAGTATGGATTCAGAACTGAGATTTGTCAACATAGTGACGGAATTAGCCATGTCGTTTAGTTTAAATACTAGTGAAGGGCATTTTTTGAATTCTAGCGTTTTTATTAACTTAAGCCTGTATCTTGTTACACCTATAAAAATTATATTAAATTGAAAACTGGCTTTCGTTTCTAAAATGAAGATAACAAACAATTTGGTTATAGGATGTTACCATTGTCTTTGAGTAAGCAGTTCAATGAGCTTTCCAGTCCTTAGGCGAAGTAGAAACAAAGTTTCAACTTCAACATTTACATTTGAGAGAACAACTCAATTATGAACCCGAGTATAGGAGTTGTGAGAATTGAATTTTTATGAAATTGTATTCCTGATTCACTATATATCCAGTTTACAACCCCTTTTAAAGGAAATAGGCGTGTCAATTTAATATAATTAGGATTCAAGCGTTTGATCAATCTAACATTTTTTTTTGCGTTAATTAGGATTTAAACATCAAAACATTGGTGGAAAAAGGGTTTCTCTTGACTTTTCGTTGCGTTCTATATGACTCTAGTTTAAACTTTAGCTTAATTTGATAAGCTTTTTCTGTGATATTTATGATAAGATCATGAAAAGTAATCATATCAACGTGCAAACGAATTAGCTATATATGAGTCTTTAAAACACGAGTCTTGCATAAATCTGAAACACGCCAATCAGTTAGTTGTCTATGGGGTAATAACAGTGTTTCCGAGTGGATCTGTCAGGAATCAAAGTCAAAGAGGTGTGGTGGGTTAAATTCGCCAAAATATTGCGGACTGCAATGATCCTGACTTGACTTGGTATTTTATATTTATTTCCTGATGTAAGTAATTAATATCTACTTGTAAACGGTAGGCTAAAAATATCTCTTTTAGAAGTATATGCTGTTGGATTTTTTTATGTAAAATATTAACATATCAGTTTTTGTTTCACAAAAATGTATAACCTTTTTAAACTTTTCCGATGTTCGGTTATTCCTTTAAGTAGTAACAATTCATGTCTACCGTGCCTTGTGTTTTATATTTTATTGTTGGAATTGTAGCATAATTTGTTAACTTTTAAAATTTGCCGTCGATAAGTTCCCGTTTCAAAACGGAAAGTGTAAAAAAAAGGAAATTTATTCCACACCTTCACCAAATATAGCATCATATCGGTCACAGATTTATTTTGCTTACACATTCAGTTTTAATTAATTGTATAGTAGTTTATTTCAGTTGTTTAAAAGAAAATGATCATGTGGCTGCATGTGTCGGGTCAGTTTACAGAATAACAGGTATTATGTTGCTGAGAATAGGTGAGTTTTAAAATTAAGTTATAATGTATTTTTGTTTATACTTAGTATGGGATTGATCAGGTTATACTACTTTTTGTAGTCTTAAGTGGAATGGGTTAGGTATTTCGGTTGATTTTAGGGTCCATTTGTTAGTATGAAGACCGGACAAGTGTATCGGGAATTGTTAGTAGTTAGAGCTCTCTCACAGTCAAGAGTACTGTTTGATTCCCAAATATACTTCAGCATTAGCCCTATGCTTAGGCAGCATGGGATCCTGGTGTACCTTCAATTAGTACTAGTCCCGACTGAGCTAGTAACCAGTCCTACTATATACGGTTTTTAAATATTGACTGTAAAGACGTTGTAACAAGCCACTAACCGTAACAGCTTTGAGGATAATTTTATTTTAAGAATTTGAGTAGCATACACGTCATTTTATTATGTTGTAACTGAGCAATACATTTTAAGTAAGTATTCATATGTAATCTTTATTTGGAGTGCTCTGGAAGACGGAGGATCTAACCAATAAAACACAAGACTAATTGATTTGAATGCAATAGGCCTATTTGGAATTTCATAATATCATGAGAACAGGGTACTTTTGATGCAGCACATAGGGTTTCATAAACTCTTTTGGTAGATCCTAATGTGACATTTAAACTAAAATAATTGATTAATGGCGTTGGTTCAGTAGTGGGCTTTATAACTGAAGCTGTAAAATTTCCGGGAATGTATATCATAAATATATGTCATCAAATTATGTCATCAAATCTTTTATATTTGCAATATTATAATAGTTTTCAGTTTAGAGTATACATTATTAGTATCGTTACTGGATTAAAGATGCGATCGAGTCGATGTGCTTGAGACTAATACAACAATATTCACGGGAAACAATTCATATAAACAAGTCCATGTCAAGCATTGTAGATTTTACAAGCACCGTCCAAAGTTTTTACTTAAATTATAAACAAAGAGATCAAATGTATAATGGTATACAAATGCTGCCAAATATTCACACAAGATTAAAACAATAAAAATACTAGCAACAGTGACAGCAGCAACAAAACATGAAACAGTGTACTTTTGCTACAGGAATTAATTGCTAATTGGTGACGTACAAGTGAAAGCTTAAGGTCAAAGTAGCAACTATTACATATTTCCTAAAACATTACCAAATTGTTTCACATGTACTTACGCAAATGCGATTATCTTAATGAATTTAATTAAAAGGTTTTAACTTAAATTTTTAAGTGTATTGGTGTAAATATCTTACAAATGAAATATCAATTATTATCTTATTTGCGTATTTGGCTCACAGCTTACAGCGAATCCGCCCTTGTTTGGCAGTTGACAGTGTAACCAAGTTCCTTGCTCACACCGTCAAGTTGGCATAATTCGCTGCTTCAAGGACATGCCAGATGACTGTATTATTCATTTAGATAAGAACATGTTAAGGGGTTTCGGACTCATCACTTGTGTATCCCACGGTGGTTCAAAATTAATTCTTTCATCTGCCATCTGTGTATCCCACGGTGGCGTTAATATATGCAAATCTGAATGTTGATTTATTTGTTGCCATTTACGCAATCTGTGGCAACTAGTTCGTTTCATTTATGGAATGAACAATCTTTAATTGATCTTATATATTATCTATATCTTGAACAATGAATATCTTATATTATCTATATGTTGGACAGTAAATATCTTATATTATCTATATTTAACTTATATATATATATGCATTTATGAATGCTTATTTATTATTAAAGCTGTGGCCAAATACCGCCAATACACTATATATATAGTTGGTTATGCCTTTAGCCCATCCGGGATAATAAAATTTAAGTCATGTACTTAAATTTGGTTATCGCGGTGGGTATTATATTATTGGTCTTTAGATATGCCAATGACGTTTTTCCCGTGACGTCATACATTGAAATGGCCTGCTACTGAAACGTGTCTGATTGATTCAAATTCCCACCCTCCCACCTCGCAATTCTTTACTTTTTACTAGAATTGGCTCTTTCGGGTTTTTTATGTTATATTTTTCAGGTGAAAGAATGCAGCAGATCCGTCACTTTCAATAGTTATATGTTTCGTATGGGTTTGAATGCTACATCTGTTTTGCATATGGTACAACTATAGAAGTCCGTGAAGTTACAATTTCGTCCAGTAGGGATCCACAAACGACAGTTTAGATATATATATATATACAATTTCGGCATTGTGTCAAGTTTGTACTTCTAATATGCACTGAGCATAGTGAAATGTTTGCAACATTTTTAAACTCGAAATTCAACGCTATTAGCATGCAAACTTGGGATTTATTCATAGGGATCAACGTCGTGTATCTTTATTATGCGGTGCCAGCAATTGGAAAGTAATAAAGCTGGATTTCAATTTATTCGGAGTCGTATTCTACAGCTGTTGGAGATGAACAACTCAGTCTGACCGTACACAGTTTATGTATATAAGAATTGCTAAACTTTTGGTTTGCAGATTACAATTAATTTCTTTTCTGCACATGTACAAATTAACCTCGGCCACAGAATAGATCATCTGCGCCAAAGAAATATTCAAATTTCGCCATTGAAGAAAAATCTTAAAATTCAGAACACATGTATTATAGTGCCATTAAATATAAGATGATAAGATACCATGTAAATGTGTTTTGTGAATAGTGGGGAAGGCATAATTCGCTGCTTCAAGGACATGCCAGATGACTGTATTATTTATTTAGATAAGAACATGTTAAGGGGTTTCGGACTCATCACTTGTGTATCCCACGGTGGTTCAAAATTAATTCTTTTATCTGCCATCTGTGTATCCCACGGTGGCGTTAATATATGCAAATCTATTTATCTGAATGTTGATTTATTTGTTGCCATTTACGCAATCTGTGGCAACTAGTTCGTTTCATTTATGGAATGAACAATCTTTAATTGATCTTATATATTATCTATATCTTGAACAGTGAATTTCTTATATTATCTATATGTTGGACAGTAAATATCTTATATTATCTATATTTAACTTATATATATATATATATGCATTTATGAATGCTTATTTATTATTAAAGCTGTGGCCAAATACCGCCAATACACTATATATATATATAGTTGGTTATGCCTTTAGCCCATCCGGGATAATATCAATCTTGGACGTAGGCACACCTCTCTTTAAGGTGTCCTGATCCCCACTTTCCTGTGGGACGACTTGTCTATCACCGAATACATATGCCATTCTTGTATTTACCCTATGTTCAATAGGAATGCCGTCCGTTTGCATTTTACCCTCGAGGTGGGGATTTTTATGCAGGATTCTGCATGAGTGGGGCAGAATCGGCCTTTTCATACTACTGTTAGGCGTATAGCTGGAGTGCTAGAGGTCTAAGAGTCGATTTCCGAAGGTAACATAAGTTTAAAATTTAGTAAAGATTTTGTTCATACAATTTGTAAGTTTTTTTAAATCATTATATTCATGATATTGTTTACATATAACTTATAAAAATTGTAGGTCATTGTTGAAATAAGTGAGATAAATTATGAAACGTTATTTTCTCCAGTGATATCTACATGCAATTTTTGAGTTGCCAATCTGAAAGATAGTTTTCGTAACTTTTCCTAACTGAGAATTAATAATATACTTCAAGAAAACCCCTTTCAACTTTAACTCTGATTGGATATTGTAGAAAATAAAGCTTTGTTGATTGGTCGATATTAATATCCTGTATACTCTTTACATGCAAGAGATATCAACTTCCGTAAAAAAAAAGTTCTAATAAATGAATATGTATAACCAATGTGTGCCTCTTATTCTCTGAATTGATACAGAAATTATCCATACAATTACTGTAGCATTTATTTCTTTAAATTGCAGTTTGTGGACGGCTTAACACAGTTTTAATTGTTTAATGCGCTTGAATATACTGAGGATTCCAGATTGCTGTTGATATAGATAACATTCCAAATACTTAATTATAGAATGACCTCTGACTTCTTATCAAACATATGCATCACTGGAGGCAAAACGTCATCGACATATATACAACACATTGTGATAGCATGTAAACAAAAAAGATATTCTTAATATTTACTGTCATTATTTAATTCAAAATGAATGATTCTTTAGATTTGATCCCTGTAACATTGTCTAGGTGAAACCATTGGCTAATGTGAAATTGTCAGTGGAAATTATTAATTAATGACAGATTGGCTTTCGATATTGAGAAATTAAATGTTGATGGAATGCAATAACCTGTGTGTATCGCTAGTTTCCGAGGTCATTTTAATGTAACAACATTCCTTGGTTTTATTACATACTGTGCAACAATTTATGTTTAAAATTTACAAAATAAATCAGTAATGAATGGTATTCCATTCACTTTGATTCCATTGAAGAAAACACCATGCATTGTTAAGATATCTTGATAATCTGCACTGTATTTAATTGACTATAAAATTTTATGACAAGTTTATACTGTGGCATGAATGACATTTTATGCATCTTGTTTATTCTGTACTTGTCACTGAACAAAATTTAATGGATTTTGCATGGTTTTCTTTTCTCTATACTATATTGGCAACTCTCAAGACTTTCAGTCTTTGATTTACCAACTTATATTACTTGTGTTATTTCTGTTTTCCCTTATATCCAGTAAAAGATTTACAGCTCGTATGTTTTAGTTCATCTTTTTTAATGAAATTGTTTTAAATGGAATAAGGGACAAAAATTTCATATACTTTGGAATGTTCTATATCTTTAATAATTATTTTGTTAACTTTAAAAAAACTCTACTTATTTTAATTTAATTTAATGCTTTATTTATTTAAATAGGATTACAAGCAGTCCGAAGGCTACAAAGGTGCTCTCCTCAAATTTGCTAATTTGCTACATATACCTTTAAAAATGATTGAACACAAGTCATACACCATTAGTTGAAAATAAATATACAAAATAGCGACATGCGTACTATAGGTTATCTTATCTTAATAACTTACTGGATTTTTATGCAAGTTTTCATTGGTTTTTGTCTAAATTCTGTACGAGATTAAAGATAAATGCAGAAAGGAGGGTGGGGGGGTCCATTCATCGGAACCATCTCCCTCTGGATCTATCAATGATCTCTGTTTTTATTTTAACTATATGTATTTATATGCTTATGTGCGTGTGTAGGGGAAGGTAGAGGGCTAATGATATTGGTTGTCAGTGCTAGTTTGTTTTGTCTACACAGGGAAAACACAGATATCCATTCATTTTGTTGGCGAACTACAAAGGAACGGATTAAGCGTGGACATTTATGAAGATTGAGTTATATTAACTACCGAGGTGCACGAAAGGATGAAAATGAAAGCAATGATATTTCTTTGCTTTACATAAGGTAATAATAAAATTTCTCTAATGATATGTCAAGTTTAAACCGGTTTGGACCCTTTAGATAGATTTTCAAATTCAACGTATGTTGAATATTAAAGCCCGTGCTATTTCCCGCTAAATATATTCTTATAATACAATTCTCGATGTTTATCCTGTAAAAGATTACACCACTCTATCCCGATTATTACCATATTTTATCAACTCTCGATTTTGAAATTTCAAAATTCTCGGCAAGCCTCTCAATTCAATTTTTCAAATTTAACTATCTTTAGTGGATAAAATATGGTAATAGACGGGATCTGGGTGTGTAATCTATAAATATCTAACAGTTTACCCAGTTGTACATTGATCTAAGACTCCGTTTCCTACGATTTTGATAGAAATCAGAACACTCGTATGCGAGGTTTTCACTTTTCAGTCGAATTTTTATGAATGTTTATGTTTTAACCTCTATTTCAAAAACTATTCATATGTTCTAGGACTAAATTTTATGAAGGTAAGGCAGGTTTGTACCCATTAAAATATTTTACTGCTAGAAACTTTGTTTCACATTAGACCTTATGGGAAAACAAATAAAAAATCCTTTACTGAAATATCATTCAGATTTGGTAAAGACGTTACGTTTGACGTACTAAAGACTTAACAACTGTTATTTTCCCTAGTAGTGTAAGCCTTCTATGCTACAAAATTTGGTTGCAATAGTCCTGAGATGGTCTACTTTAAAAATGGTGTCTAATAACCCATTCCAAATCAAAATGTCGGCCAACTTAGCCTCAGCAGTATGTGGAGTTCTTGTTCATTTTTGTTTATTTGTTTTGTCTTTGTCATACTGTCTCAGTTTGTGTTGGATATGAATTATCGTGCTTTTGGATTTATGATTTTAGAATCCCCTCTTTCCTCGTTTGTGCTTCGGTATTCGTTTGCCGATGTATTTCAACTTGCAACCCATGTAAAATATAATAGACAATTTCACAGTTATTGGAGCCATCTTGATTAGGGAGCAAATTTTCAGAACGGAGTTAGAAATGGTTCAATAAATGAGGGAAACTATCATGGTCACAGAACATGATAAGCAACATACACACACTTTCCCGTACTTTTATTCCTATTTCCTCCTCTTTCCAGAAAAACTGCTACTACCCAACTTGGCTGCAATAACTGTGAAATGGTATATAGCATTCAAACATTTCGGAAACGTCATCATAGTTCATTAGGGATGTACTTTAAAAATGGTGTCTGATATTTCTGCACAAAATCCAAGGGAACCAGAGTTTAACGTTGGTCTCTTTGTATCTGCTCCTCTGAAACGATTTAGCCAATTGGAATAAAATTTGGTCACAATAGTTCTTTGAAGGTCCACATCAGGAAAGGCGTCTTGAAGGATACACATCATGAAACATTGATAGCAGCAGGGTCAATAAATTAACACTTAACCTATGAGAATTGCATTAGTCTTATTTCTGAAACTACTGAGCCAACAGCAACCAATGGTCACAATGAATTGTCAAGATTGTTTATAATGTTAGTTTTATCCTCGCAACTTGAAGCCAAGTGAGCCCAATGAGCGATTACCGACTTTTGGGAGTGTATTGGTTTCCTTTTACCTCAATTTGAGAGACTTGACAGATAAAGTATCGTTACTACATAGGTTCTAGGGTATTTTTCGCATTTTTGCCAACTTATTCATATTTTGCACGAATAAAACAAGTTCAGAAAAAAGGGCTTTTAATCATAGAACTCTCCTGGATTCGCAAATGGATTTATATATTTTTTCAATAACTTCTCGTAATGACTATTCATTACGATATTGTATCATTATTTATATAATAATGTTGTGTTTTACATTGACTATGCGAAAATAGTAGCCAGGGTGATGGATAATTGCTGATAAAAGTGTTGTCAGCGCACAAGTGTTCCGCTTTACAGTAACAAAAGTTCCATTTGCGATTAAGAAATGCACTCTTAATTTTGTGTTTTATATTTTCATTCCTGGCTTGAAATTCTCGTTCGACTTTTTTTAATGAATCTCAACATTCAGAATACCAGCCAAAATCTCAATAGAGTACCAGCCAAAATACAGGTGCCGGTAAAGAATATATTGTTTATGGTTATGAAGCCATTATTTCGACCGATTCGAGATAACTCATTCCAATAACAACTAAGCGGGCTTAGTTGCAAATCAGTTGTTTTATCTTTACCAATAGAAATCTATAAAGCTCTACAGTGTTTATCAATATACATATAATGAAAATAAAAAAAAAAAAAATACAATTATAAAAGTAAACTTGAGGCTCAGATTTTGAGCCTGAATCGCTCACCTGACAGAGATGCTTTTAAACTATGCCTATGCTAATGACCAAAAATGCTTTTCCTATAGGGTCTAATGTTAAGCTATGTTCTCTAATGACATCCATGTTTTGTCATATTCAATTGAAATAAGTATTCTTTGTTAATATCTTTCCATACATTACGCCAATATAGTAAAGTTAAATTTGCTTTCATGGTTTCAGAGTAGATGATGAAAATGAAGATTTTCCCATTATCCTATGTTAAACTATGTTCTGTGCTGGCCACCATGCTTGTTATCGGATCAAAACAAAATGAGCAATTTAGTGTAATGGATCTTCCATACATCATTCCTGTAAAGTTTGGTGGAATTTGCTCCATTGGTTTTAGAGGAGTAGATGAAAATGTAATTTTTCCCATAGGGTCCAATGTTAAACTATGATCGGATCGGAAAGAAATGAGCAATCTTTGTTAAGGAACTTTAGTACATAATTCTTGTAAAGTTTGGTTGAATTTGCTTCAGTGGTTTCAGAGCAGAAGATGAAAAAAGGATTTTTCCAATAGGGTCCAATGTTAAACCTAAGTTCCGCGCTGGCTGCCATGTTTTTATCAGATAAGAACAAAATGAGCAATCTTTATAAAGGACCTTTAGTACATCATAAAGTTTGGTTGAATTTTTTCAGTGGTTTCAGAAGAGGAATTGAAAATGTGATTTTCCCATAGGGTCCAATGTTAAACCATGTTCCGTGCTGGTGGTCATGTTTTTTGTAGCATCGGAAGGAAATTAGCAATCTTTGTTAAAGACCTTCAGTACATCATTCCTGTAAAATTTAGTTGAATTTGCTTCAGCCGTTTCAGAGCAGAAGATGAAAATGTGATTTTTCCCAAAGGTTCCAATGTTAAACCTAAGTTTTTTATCGGATGTTCCGTGCTGGCGGCCAATGAAATGGCCAAGGAAATGGGCAATCTTTGTTAAGGACCTTTAGTACATCATTCCTGTAAAGTTTCTTCAGCCGTTTCAGAGCAGAAGATGAAAATGTGATTTTTCTAAAGGGTCCAATGTTAAACCTTAGTTCTGCGCTGGCAGCCATGGTTTTGTCGGATCGGGAAGAAATGAGCAATCTTGTTAAAGGACCTTCCATACATCATTCCTGTAAAGTTTGGTTGAATTTGCTTCAGTGGTTTCAGAGGAGAAGATGAAAATGTGAAAAGTTAAACGGACGGACGACGGACGCCAAGTGATGGCAAAAGCTCACACTGACCCTTTTATATATATATATATATATATATATATATATATTTTCTTATATCTTTCTTTGTTCTTTGTTCTATTACTTGAAGACTACAATACAACCATTACATAATTTCTGTCATATAGTCCAGAAATTGTGAAAGGTTCTCCTTTGTCAAACTAATCAAATATAGATATATGTATATGACAAAACTGAATAATATTTATTGCATTCCACAAGGCAAACTTTACCTATTGAATAAAAATTATTGTATTCAAATGAGGAATTATACGAATTGAATTCAAATAAAAAATAATTTTTTTGGAACCAATACCATGCCATTAAATACCAAACGATATGTTTCTCTAATGATAGTGAATTTTTATCTGGTTCTGACTGGTTTGATAAATTTTCGTTTTCAACATATGTTTAATACAGCCCCGTGCTATTTCCCCGACAAATCTATTCGGAAAAGACTTATCGATGTTCATCAATTATCATTAGAGAAAAAGATTACACCACTTTACTCCGATCATGACCATATTCTATCCACATGATAGTTAAATTTTAAAAATTTTAATAAGCTCACGAAGCCACGCAATTAGAATTTTAAAATTTAATTATCTCTAGTTATGAACGAGATCTTGTGGTATAATCTATATTGTTCTAATCATTTTCAATTTTTCCGATTGGATATACCGATCAGATTATGTCAGTTTTAAAGATGATTTTAGTATTATCACTTAGGAAATAGCCTAATAAAATAACAGTACTTATAAACGGTCGTCGAATTGGTTAAAAACTTATTCCTATTCTCTATTCAACATTTACTCAATTTGGTATTCGTTTGCCCATGTATCTCTATTCGCCATTTACTTATTTCCTATTCCCTATTCAACATTTACTTATTCCCTATTCGCCATTTTCCTATTCCCAATTCGACATTCACTGTTTACTTATTCTTTATTCTATATTCATTTATCTTATTCGTCGTTTACTTATTACCCATTTTTTTCGTCAATTACTTATCAGCCTTCACTTGGTTAACTAATTGATTGATCCTAATGATTAATTCATTGTTTGGTTACTTAGTTGATTGATTGATTGATCGAATGATTGATTGGTGTTGAACACCGACTTTAGCAATAATTCAGATAGATTATGGTTAGAACTGCTGAAATTACATTTTTGGGAAATAAAACAGTCGCATAAAATTGTAAAACTATGTACAAATAAAACAGATTTCTAAGCTGAGACCCTCTACTTGTAGCACTATATTATGCATTGTAGGTATTCGTTTTTGAAACACACTGTAGAAGCAGAGACTCAAAGCTGGGATATAACTAACTTTTCATGTGAAAGCGGCGTCTAAAATATCGAAATTATTGTATAGTTTTTGATAGTTTGATTTGTACGTTTAATAAAGATGATTTGCAAAGGAACATTTCTTAGATCTTCAACCCGAGAAGCATTTTCATAAGTGTATTGGTTACACTATAAAAGTTGCCTGTACAAAGTTTGTGTTATATATATTTGTGGATCCAAAGAATGATTGAAGGGGTTGAACCCTTTTTACGGTAAAAAAACAATGTGTGCAGATATAAGGAAAACATTGACAAGGGTTTGAATAAGCGCCAAGCATCGAAAGGTATTCGACCCAAGTTTAAGTTTGAATTATGCAGTTGTAAGTCATCTGAATTATAAATAGTTGAAACCTTATATATGTTTTCTAATGTAGATGTGTTTGTTAAAACGAAGAGACGTGTACATGTTTGCCAAATGGAGTGATTTCACATGTAGGCACTCAGTTCTTACACTTAGTATACAACACAAAATCAACCTATAAACAACAGATAACAATTCACAACAACTTGGCTTGCTTCAATGTGTGTCTTACTGGGCCTTCAATGTTTTGGAAATCTCAACATGTATTTTGCGGGAGACATCGTATGTGTCTTGCGGACACAAATATCATTACTAAGAAACCCAATTTAGCTTAGGCATCAAAAGAAAATCGGCGAAAGTTTAAGTTCGAGTTATTCAGTAATAAGTCATCTGAAGCATAAATAGTTGGTAGCTGAAACTTTATATATGAGTTCTAATGTAAAGGTGTTTGGTAAAGACGTGTGAATGTGCGCTAATGCAGTGATTTCACACCTAGGAACTCAGTTCTTACACTAGATAATAAAACAACAAATAACAATTTAACAAGAGAAAGATAATGTGCGAAAATCGAATAGGCTATGAATAGGTATCAGGGTACCAGCGGTGCTTGGATACGTATACAAGTGCGCTAATGGAGTGATTTCACATCCATCTAGGAACTAGATAACAAAAATACAAACAAACAACCACTCACTAGAAGGAGATAATGTTAGATGATCGGAAAGGCAATGAATAGGTAACAGGGTACTAGTCAAGCGAGGAGGCGTGCGCATGTGTCCTAAAGGAGCGATTTCCATATGGTTGATTCTCCGTCATAATAAAGAAGCAGTTACAAAAAACATATCGTGGGACTGGAACAATCTATCATGAAATGAAAAGGAATACCTGTATTTTCATAAAAATAGACTACAAACCAACAACAACAACAAAAAAAAACAAGGATGGAGGTAAGACATTTTCCTTCGAATACATCGGTACTTCTGTAGTAATAATCGCAACAATGGTTGAACATAATCTTGGAGTGGAAGTTTTTGAAGTTTTTAAGTAAGTTTTGTTTTCTTTGACAAGTCGGTGCACAGACAACTGGTAAGACAAGAGCGAATGAGTTGTGAAACGTAGACGCTATACGTTTGGTATTGTGGAATATAATTGCGCGAAAACGAAAAGGTCACTATTAGCAGTCGAAATCATCATGCTTGTCGTAAAGTTTTGTTCAGACGTCAAGACACAATCCACGGATGGTGTATCAGTTGTCTCTTTGATGTCGAATTCATTCGAGTATATAAGATAAAGATAATCCTTTAGTTTGGGAATGTAATGAAAGAACATGCATCTGTATGACTGAAACTGAAAAAGGACTTGACTAGTGTAATATCTTTTTACCCTTGTATAAACTTTACTTCATACAAATATAGGACTTAATCTGCTCAAAGCAGCTAACAAACTATTCACCATAGGTTTCTCTCATTTGTCCTTCTCATTGGACAAATAAGTTGTACATGTAAAAAATCCAGCAATGCATTGCAATGAATATAGTTCTCTTCATACTATGCTATGTTTAAAAAAATATGCCATATCTTTATCTACCACTAAATATGCATATCTTTCCCCCTTTTCTCCTTTTTAGCATAGAAAGATATCTGCCAGCGGGGCTATAATTTCAAATTCACCTCATGTAAAACAATTCAAACATTTTGGAACTCCTTCGAATTCTCCATAGTTCTCGAGGTTGCACTTAAAAATATGGTGACTGATATTTCTTCACCAAATTTAAGTTTTATTATATATATTTTACCATTTGACTCTTTTGGAAATGTATTAAAATGTGCTTCTCTGCTTTAACCAACTACAACCAGTGTCTGGTATGTTAACACATCATCAATAAACAGCTGCGCTAAGTCGTATGATACGCCCGTCGTAACCCTTCAAAACTTGAAGTGATTTAGGTAAGGGGTTCTCAATTCAGAAGCACCTTTTACTGCCTATTAAAGTTGATATCTCTTTAAGAAATTAATCTTCAAAGTTTGATGTGAGCTGATCAAAGTACTTTCCAGTTAGAGCGCGACATGTAAAAACATTGCCTTAAAATTGACAAACAAAGTCCCATAACTCTTGCAAGAAAAATCGTAATTTCACGAAAAAGTATGAAGATTGTGAGGCTATCATATCCAATACCTGTACAAAGTTTGAATTGGCCGAAGGGTTGTCAAGTTAGAGCGCGACATGTAAAAACATTGCATTAAATTTGACGAATAAAGTCCCATAACTCTTGCAAGAAAAAGCGAAATTTCACGAAAAAGTATACAGATCGTAAGGCCATTATACTCAATACCTCTACAAACTTTGAAATGAATTTGCCAAAGGGTTATCAAGTTAGAGCGCGACATGTTAAAAAGGTTTGAAGTTAATTGGCCAAAGGGTTGTCAAGTTAGAGCGCGACGTGTAAAAATTCCCTGAAAATTGACCAATAAAGTCCCATAACTCTTGCAAGAAATACCGAAATTTCAGGAAAAAGTATACAGATTGTGAAGCCTTCATACCCAATACCTCTACAAAGTTTGAAGTGAATTGGCCAAATGGTTGTCAATTTAGAACACGACATATGAAACGGACGGACAGATGGACGGGCGGACAATTGGACATCGGTAATACGTCCGTCATTAGGACGTATAAAAATAGATGCTGGTAGGGGCCATAGTTCTATATTTACCATATCTGAATTGTATTAGAGACGAATGTCTTAACTATATTGAACAGTTTAAATTTATTGACTGGTTATGAAGGAATAGCAAGTTTGTTGTCCCAGAGGACCTGACTATTGACCGAGACCCAAATAAGCAGTCTGTACGTGTTTTATTACACCGAAAACACAAGATTTACAACTTTTAAATCATCTTTTCTCACATTTCTAGTATTATTTTTCTCTAAATTTTGTAATATTATTAAAATGTAGCCGGAATGACCTAACAATCAACCCTAGCGAGATTTAAAAACCCGACTTTTCTTGTAAGGAAGTGGCACAAACCAGGAACGATACAAAACCGTCTGATACCAACTTGTCACTCTTTGGGGCAAGGGTAAAACACAATAACGAAAATGAAAACCAAGCTTTACTGTACAACATAAAACTTAAACAGAATTTAAACCAACATGTTGGAATTTCGGTGCGAAATAAATAACATTTACTGATATCATATGACATTTATTTGGTACCAAAATAGATTAATAATGAATGACAATGATCATGATGAGATGAAATGACAAAAAATACTAGAAAAATCATCTAGTTAAATACGAAAAATATGTGAAGTAAAATGAATAAGGGAAATGTTCCATTTTAAATGAATCCTAGATATTTTACTGAAATCTTCATTGCCAAAAAGTGATCTACCAAATTTTGAGTTCAAGTTTTCAATCCCATGTTTAGCCATATAGGAAAGAGTGGACCAAACAACTATATAATAAGAAAGTCAACAGCTTGACTGTTGTGATAATTATATTGGCCGTTTACCTTCATGAAAGATATGAATCTGGACAAGGTTAAATATTTCCTCATAAATTTCTATAATAAACCAATATTAACATCAGAATGGTACTTTGACAAAGTCTAATATTGGAACTATTTTATACTCCAAATAGATGAGTATAATTAAACTCCATTTTAATCAATATAAATTCAAAACACATTCAAAACGTAAAACAAACCTTTCAGTCTGTTAGCAGCAGGAAATGAAAATTGATTTTGTTAAACACAGAAATTAAAGGGGAATTATTTACAAGATAACGCTAATGCTCCTGCCATATTCCTCCCCACTTAAAGATCAAATGTACTCATTTGATCTTAGAAAATAAATTAGAGCAAATTAAATGGTTTAAAACATTAAAGCAAAATTTTGAAAAAATTGGTGATAATAAATTATAAAAAGTAATCAATGTACAAAAATCAAATAAAAAAATATGCACATTGTCTTAGTGATTTAGTTTTTAGCTCACCTGGCTATGCTAGAGTGAGCTTTTGCCATCGCTTGCCGTCCGTCGTGAACTTTTCATTCAAAGATCTTCTCCTCTGAAACCACTGGGCCAATTGGAACCAAACTTGGTCACAATAGTCCTTGGGTGGTCCCCTTTGAAAATTGTTTTCGGCATGTCCGTTTCTAATCCAAGATGGCCGCCAACGGGGAACATAGTTTTAACATTGGACCCTATGGAAAAGACATTTAAAGATCTTCCCAGAAACTACCGGTCGAATTATAACCAAACTTAGTCACAATGGTCTATCTGGCAGGTCCGTACCTCATCCAAAATGGCCGCCAGCGGGGAACATAGTTTTAACATTGGACCCTATGGGAAAGACATTCAAAGAGCTTCTTCTCAGAAACTACCAGTCCAATTATAACCAAACTTAGTCACAACGGTCCTTAGATGGTCCTTTCCAAAAATGGTATCTGGCAGGTCCGTACCTAATCCAAGATGGCCGCCATCGGGGAACATAGTTTTAACATTGGACCCTATGGGAAAGACATTCAAAGATCTTCTAAGAAACTACCAGTCCAATTAGAAGTAAACTTAGTCACAATGGTCCTTAGGTGGTCCCTTCCAGAAAAGGTATCCAGCAGGTTCGTACCTAATCCTAGATGGCCGCCAGCGGGGAACATAGTTTTAACATTGGACCCTGTGGTAAAGACATTCAAAGATCTTCTCAGAAACTACCAGTCCATTTATAACCAAACTTAGTCACAATGGTCCTTAGATTGTCCCTTCCAAAAAAGGTATCTGGCAGGTCCATACCTCATCCAAGATGGCCGCCATCGGGAACATGGTATTAACATTGGACCCTATGAAATATACATTCAAAGATCTTCTTCTCAGAAACTACTAGTCCACTTAGAACCTCTGCCCAAATTTTTTAATTTTTATTTGAATTGTGGTCTGAATGTTTTAATTTCAGCAATATGTATTACCTTGATTATAAGGGGAACCCCATGCCCAATTTTTTTAATGGTGTTCTGTTATGGGTTGTAATGGATGGTGGAGCTTTTGGTTGCCATGGAAACCAAACAAGAACACTGTAATTTTTGGAAAAAAAAAGGTATTCTGCTAAATTTTGTGTTTTGTTTTTCCTATTGGAAATGCCTTTAATTTATGTCAGCCATGGTCCAGGTGAGCGATAAAGGCTCTTGAAAGCCTCTTGTTCCTAATGAGTGTCCTCATCATAGTTGATATTTCCTTGTTATGACTAAATGTTAGTTTTTCATCACGGGCGTTGTAGTATTTGTCTTCAATGAATTGTTCTTTAACATTTCCTGCAACCTTTCTACGTTTTTCAAATTTTCACTCAAGTTTTCTCCTTTTAACTGTTTCTGCCCTGATTTGTACTGCAACGTTTCGCTCAGCTTGCGTTCCTACTCGATATGACAAAATGTCCTTGCTGTCAATGTAGTTTTTATTTTGAACCTTGGTAAAATTAATCGTCAGCTTTGTGTCTGGATTTAATTTGTTTCTTGGTGTCTTCTAATTTAGTTCTCGAAAGTTTACATAAATTGCACACATAAAATGTTACTGTTGCTGAATGTATTCTTCCAAAATGCATTTTATAATCATGAAATGTACGAAAAAAAACTCGGTCTCTCCACGCCCGGGTACATTACAGTATGCTCCATTTGGTGGAAATAGCTCCCTCAAATGTTCGTCTTTGAAAGTTTTAAACTCAGACTCATCTATTTCAATTTCAAGTTCAGCCAACTTTAAAATATATCTTATATATTAAAAACAAATCAATATAATCAGTGCATTTTGTACGGGCCCTTTTACAACATCAAAATAGCAGTGTTTTAGTTTGTTTTCACTATGGAGAAAAAATAATTTTCGGTTTTACTGTACGACCATATCTAGTTTTACATTTGGAGCTTCAACTTTGTTTTCTGGGTCTGTTGTCTGTGAATTTTCGCTATTAGAAATTAACGGGACGTTTTCGGACAAGTTATCACTCATATGTATTTATCTATTGATTTTCTCCAATTTAAAGGTTCCATTTCACATAAATATGGTTTCAGGTGATCTACATGTACAATTACAGGTTTTGATTTCTCATTTTTTTTGTATTTTGTATATAAGATCTGTAATTTTCTTTATAACTAAGTACATGTATGATCCTGTCCAGCCTAATCCAAGTTTTTTTATTTGCTTCTGGAGGGTACCATCTCCAAACTCAATTATTTTCAGAAAATGATCTACTTTTCAAGTTTTTGTCATATGTTTCTTTTTGTCTTGAAGGACTTATTTCTAATTGTTTATGTGCGGTTTCGAATGCTGTTTTGAATGCTTCTTATATCCATTCTACGCACGCAATTTCACGTGACGGGTTCTCATTTCGTGGAAGTGGAAACGTAATATCAATTGGAAATCGGATTTCATGTCCTAACATTATCAAATTTGGTGTGCATTTTGTACTTTCATGCTGTGTGGATCGGTAAGACATTGTTACAAAAGGTGAATGGTCATCCCATTCTTCTCTTTGTTCATTTACAAATAAAGATAGTATGTCTTGTAGTGTTTTATTGGTGCGTTCGACTAGACAATCTGACTGTGGACGGTAAGGGAAAGTTCTTGTTTTATCTTTACCAAATTTGTTACAAATTGCAGTAAACAAATCAGATTCGAACTCTCGTCCTTGATCTCAAAGAATTTGATATGGACAACCAAATTTACAAATTAATTCTGAAACAGGTTTGTCTGCTACTGTGATAACTTTATGGTTTGGCAAGGCTTATGCCTCTGTCCATTTTGTAAAATAATCTTCTAATATCATGATATACTAATTGCCATTTCTAATAAGAGGAAGAGGGCCCATAATATCTATAGCAATACGAACTTAAGGGGCACTGGGTTTACTTGTTTTTAAAGGCGACTTTCCTTTCCCAGGACCGGGCTTTCGTTTTGCACATAAGTCACAATTTTGACACCATCTTCTTACAGAATCTGACATGTTAGGCAAATAAAACTTTCGTTTTACTATTTCTAATGTTCTGTCTCTTCCAAAATGAGAAAAGGATTCACCACAATAAAGTTCTTGATGAAATGAATTTTATATTTCTTTTGGGGTTACCAGTTGAAAAATATACCATTATTATCAGTCTTAAAAAATTTGTATAAGACATCATCATTTAGTACTAATGATTCCCATAGTCCAAAAAGAACTTTTATTTCTTGTGATTTCCCTTCAATATTTGACTTTGATGGTTTATTTTCATTTGTATGTTTAAATTGTAAAATAAAAGAAATATCTTGGTCGTTTTCTTGCATTTCTTGTAACTGCTGATTTGTCCATGACTTTAACCAATTTGTTGGTACATTTTCATTAAAAGAAAAATCATTGTTTTTGACATTTACTGGTCTGATACTGAATTGGGGTGCATAACACTCCCTGATAGCATCAGTGTTCTTGTCATTTTGTGTTGTATTCGTCAGAAGAAAACTTGGTGTCAGTGTTTTCGAAGAATTCGACTTCCGATGTAATTTCGATGCATTTAGGACAGTTTTCGCATTAACATTTTTTGTTCGGTTTCGTGATTAACGTTACATCGGCGTTTCGATGTTAATAACCTTTTCGGTGCTGAATATCAATATTATAGGTATCGATTATGGATATCCCTCGCGCAATGATTCTTGAGGTTTTTTTTAACCATTTTAGTGCCCCATGATCGGTTCTACA
Source organism: Modiolus philippinarum (assembly GCA_002080025.1). Classification (NCBI taxonomy): domain Eukaryota; kingdom Metazoa; phylum Mollusca; class Bivalvia; order Mytilida; family Modiolidae; genus Modiolus; species Modiolus philippinarum. The sequence goes on along the minus strand of MJUU01004757.1, from coordinate 8,495 downwards.
TATAAATCATTGGCCTACAGATACGGAACTGGCATAAGAAAAAGACAACTGCCAGAAGTTCTCGTTTCGTTGTACAGTACTGTCGCTGAGCTCTATTTAATGTTCGACTCGAGTACGCAATAACACGTTCCACTCCGTTTTCTTGAATTTGAGATAACACTGCACCGACTCCGGTTTGTGACGCATCTGTGTCCAGTATGAAAGTAGCATCGGACGTCGGAAAAGCTAATACTGGAGCAGTAATTAAATTATCTTTTAATTCTTGAAAGGCTATTTCACAAGAATTGTCCCATTTGAAAGGTTTGTTTATTGAGTAAGCGGATGTGCAATTGTTGAAAATGATGGGATGAAACGACGATAATATCCCGCAAAACCCAAGAAACTTTGAAGTTCTTTAACATTGGACGCGGTATGCAGTTTTTCAGATTTAATGATTGATTCTGAAACAATGTTTCCCAAATACTTTACTTCTGTTTGAAAAAAGGAGCATTTGCTTGGTTTGAGTTTCAGATTAGCTTCTTTGAAACATTTGAAAACTGCTTGTAAATTGTCAAAGGCTGAATTAAAATTTGTTCCAAAAATAATTGCATCATCAAGATAACAAAGCAATTAATGCCATTGGAGATTCCCAACAACATTATTCATGAGTCTACTGAAAGTAGCTGATGAATTTCAAGCACCAGTTGGCATGACAGTAAATTGGTACAATTCCTTGTGTGTTGCAAATCCAGTTTTATGTTTATCTTGGTCTGCGACCTTGACCTGCCAATAACCACCGGCTAAATCAACACAATTGAACCACTTAGTCCCCTCAAGTTTATCTAAAGTATCATCAAATGGATGTGGTAAGGAGTATGCATCTTTAATGTTTTTTTTTTTTTTTGTTTAGTTTTCTAAAATCAACACAAAAACCTAAATCTTCCATGCCTTTTTTTTTTGACAATGCAAAACAGGGGCTGCCCAAACCTATTGCTTGGTTCTATTAATTTCAAGTCTAGAAGCTTTTGTAATTCTTTGTCAATAATTTCTCTTTGTTCAATTGCTGTTCTCCTTAGTGGAACTTTGATTGGTTTCGAATCACCTGTATTTATAAAATGTGTTGCTTTATCAGTTCGACCAAAAACAAAAACAGGACCAACAATAATATCTTTGTACTCATTTAAAAGGGAAGCAAACATTTCTTTCTCTTCGTTTGTTACTTTTGGGGATACATTTTTGAGTAATGGTTTTAAATGTTCTGGTAAATCATTTATTTCTGAAATGGTATTATTCTAATTAATGTGTTCAATGTCTTTGAACTTTGATTGACAACCTTGAACTTTATCACAAAAAAAATTTCATCAATGATGGTCAGATTTGCTTTGTTTTCCCCTTGTTTCAGTTTAACTTGTGTTGAATTAAGATTCATTACAACTACATAAATTTTGATTTCTGTATCTACAAGACTTTTGGCAACAATAAGGTCTTTTGGTTTTACTCAATCTAACAGTTCAATAATGCCTACTCTATTTTGTTATTGATCAATTTGTTGTCCCTCTTTGTTCTTTTCAGATAATGGTGGAATTGAAACTTTTGAACTAATTTATATTCTAGAGCATTGTGAACTCTTTTCCTTGTGTAAAGGGATATTCTGATCATACATATATTCTTAAAGTTTGACTTTTTATTTGAATATCAGTTTCATTGTTTATTAAGAAATCCATGCCTAGTATACCAGAGGATTCTTTTATGTCAGCTACAATCATTTCTTGTTCTATAGAAAATGAGCCTATCTGAACATTTACAAAACATTTGGCTTTAACTTGAATTGTATTGCCATTTGCAATTGTAAATGTGCTACCTAGAGTGCCTAACTCTTGGCTGAGTTTGGCTTTACATATGGATCATATTTGTTATTTGTTCTCTATCGGTTTTTGAACATCTTCGAGTTTATGGTCTTCCAAACATTCAGATTTTATCTGCACTGAAGAGACATAAGATGTCGAAATGAACAAATGCAGAAAATAAATTCATAGTAACTTCGGTATTCAGTTATTTGATTTAGTTTTAATTTATCAAAAGTTTCATATGGTATTAAAGATACAGGTGAACCACTATCAATATGGAACTTTGTATAGACTTGATTTACCCGGCAATTAAGAAAAACGCATGTCTGGTTAACGGTGTTCGTTTTGAAATTTTCAATTTGTTTTGAAAAATTAAGGCTGGTATTTTGTCTTGGCCTTCTTTTACTTTTGACAGCTGAATTATTGGCCTCTAATCCAGCTGGTGGTCGTATCCCTGCTGATTTGATGGACAGTCGTATTGAAAATATCCGATTGTACCACATTTATAACACTTAAAATCTGGTCTGTAATTTCTATTTCTGAAATATCGCCCATTTCCTCTGCCATTAAATATTGAAACACCTCTATAGTTTCTGATTGATTCCCTATTTGGAGTTCTGGCAATTTGACTTTCATTGTTAGTAATTGTACTTAAATTTTAATCTATTAGCTTAGCTACTTTATTCAAAACTGCTGATCTCTCTAATTGTGAATCTCTACTCTCTGTTTCTTTTTCTTTAATTGTTATAGGAACAGGAGTTTCAGGATCATTTAAGCCAGGCTTTCTTATATGATTTTGGGGATTGGTGAAAGTTTCATATTCAATAGCTGAAATTGAACATGTTTTTGAAGATCCAAGTTATTCAAACCTGTGATGAATTTATTTATAAGTACTATTTCTAACATATCTGAACCTTGTTTCTCGTTAGGGAATGCTAAATAACCTAACCTCCTTAATGTTTGTCCATATTCAGATACAGATTCATTCTTATTTTGTCTTTTTGACTCAAATTCACATGAGTACGCAGCCTCATGCTCTTCTGAGTTAAATCTATGAGCTAAACAATCTCTAACTTTTTTCATAATTTTGAAGGTCATATTTACTGAATGTACTAAGTATTTTTTGAGCTGAACTTCTTAAACTCATAACAATTTGTTTAGCTTTTCCTAAGTCATTCCATTCATTCCATTCTGAGACCTGTTCAAAATTAACTATATAGGCTTGCCAGTCTATGCTTACACCATCAAATGTCTGAGGTTCTTTTTCTTTTCTAGTTATGTTTTGCTTTTCATGTAAAGATCTATACTGATTTAGTGATTTTATTGAACTAACTCTATTTATTCCTAAATCAGCATTAAGAGTACTATAATGACTGAAAGTTTTGTGTACATTCTTAGAATGTCTACTACCAAGCTGATTATCATCGGAAGTACTGTATCTATAATAATGGCTGTTTATCTTTTGTGGTTTTGATATCAGCATAATCATAAAGTTCATTACTCGATGTAAAATCAACATTTCTTTTCATTGGACTTTAAATCTTAGCCCTACATCATTCTTGAATATTTATATTCAGAATGCCTATTTACTCTGAGTGACCTATCAAGTGTTTCTGGCCATGTTAAATATTGTTTATCTAAAGGTGACCTTTCAGTTTTTCTTGGGCTATAAGGGGAAGATTCAAATTTTGTTTGGACTATTCTTATTTTTTCTAAACTGTAATCCTCAAAAATTTTACTTGTTCCTGTATGCTGCCTTAGGTATATAGTATGCCATTTTAACATTTTATCAACAGGCAATTTCTTAAAGTCACGGCACCAAAAATGTAGCCGAATTAACCTAACAATCAACCCGAGCGAGATTTGAACACGCGACTTTCTTGTTAGTCAGTGAACCCAGGAACGATACAAAACAGCCTGATACCAACTTGTCACTCTTTTGGTTTGGGACAAGGGTGAAACACGACAACAAAAATGTAGACTTACCTTTACTGTACAACAATAAACCAACATGTTGGAATTTGGGTGTGAAATAAATAAGATTTAATGATTTGACATTTATTTGGTACCAAAATAGATAAGCAATGAATGACAATGATCATGATAATGAAATGACAAAAAATACTAGAAAAATCATCTAGTTAAACATGAAAAATATGTGTAGTCTTAAATAAGTCCTATACATTTTACTGAAAGTAGGAAATCTTCATTGCCAAAAAGTGATCTACCCAATTATTAGTTCTAGTTTTCAACCCCATGTTTAACCAAAATAGGAAAGAGTGTACCAGAAGACTATACATGTATATCAAGAAAGTCAACAACTTGGCTGTTGTGATTTTATTAGCCGTTTATTTTCATGAAAGATAAGAATCTGGACAAGATTAAATTTTTTCCTCATAAATTTCTATAATAAACCAATATTAACATCAGAATGGTAATTTGACAAACTTTAATATTTGAACTATTTTATAAATATATAAGTATAATTAAACTTCATTTAAGTAAATATAAATTCAAAATACATTCAAAATGTAAAACAAAACTTTCAGTCTGTAAGCAGCAGGAAATAAAAATTGATTTTGTTAAACAAAGAAATTAAAGGGGAATAATTTACAAGATAACTATAATGCTCCTGCCACAAAAACATAAGTAATTATATCCATTGTCGTCAACATAATTAACTCTGCTAGCGTTCACTGTATTTTGCATATAGTTTACTGCAGTCGCTTGGAAACGATGATTTCAGAGCACCCTGAATTATCAGCATAAATTTTATTCGATGGGAATCACAAATGAATAGTCTTTAAGTATTTTTAAATCGTCTTTGAATTATAATTCTTTCATTACCACCATTATCTATTTAAATTTTGTATTCTTATTAAAACATAACAATTTCATCTCAAGTGAATAGTTTTAACTGCAATTTGCATTGCTAGTTTTAGAGTTTTCACTTGGAAATAATGATTTGAGAGCATTCTGAATTATCATCAGATTTTTATCCAATAAGAAGGCAAGAAAAAAGTTCGGAAAAATATTCATACTGACAGTCAATAGCCTAAGAAACGACCGATAAATGGTTACAAAACTTTAAAAGGTGAATAGATAAATCGGCAGTTTGGTCTTAAACAAATTTTCTTTGTTACAGCAATATGAACTCTAAAAACGCATGGTCGTGTTTAATTTATGTCTAGAAAATTACATCCGATACCCTTTAATGCATGAAAATGCCAAGAATACTTCATAATTTCGATTATTTAACTAATTTTTGAATACGATTTTGAACAATAATGGAAGGTGATTAATGTTCGGACCTGACCGAGATACTACATATAGACAACATAAACAAATGTACTACCAATCGGCAAACTTCGGCTGGGTGATAGGTGTCTACACTTGACATTTGTGATGCGGTTGCCGGTTCACACACAACTTTTTGGACTAGTTTTCTCCAAGTACGTAGTTTAAAAACAAATCCGGGGAAAATGCGAAAACATTTACACCGGATTACCACTCTTCCAGTTAACAATATGCCCGACTGGGTTCTGATTTCAAAGGAGCCAGTCTATAATGAGAGCTTACGCAATGAAGACGAAGTTGAGTCGGTCGAAGTGCAATCAGTAAACGTGCAGTTATTTTTAAATCGATCGTTGAAATTTCAAACAATTAAGCCCTCCCGTGTAAAAAAAATCATTATGACATCGCTGTAAGAGTACTATGAGTTGCACTTTCTATTTGCACATAATGCACGTGATTTAGACCATGACATGTTGTTGGTATAAACATTTCTGTTACGCATGTATCGGGAACATTGACCTGAAGTCGTACGCATACGATTCATCCCGAGAATACATTCTATGCTGGCCAGCAATTAATTAATTAATATTCCAGGTTTTTTATATGTTTTCATGCGGTATTAGACTTGAAACTGCTTAATATATGCATATTACAATTTGAAATGATTAATTCTTTCGGAGCCAAAAAAAAATGAAAAAAATACAGTTCATATTGCTTTAAAATTTTGGAATATAAGCTCAATTGATTTTTGTCACGTATATCTTGAGTGCTTTATTTATACCACGACCTATGATTAAATAGTATATCTCATTTAAGACGGAAGCTTTCTAATTAAACCTATTGTTGTATTTTATCTTTATCAAAATACAGAACATCTGCTTGTTTTGGGGTATTATAAAATATTAATTCGTAAAAATGGAACAGTCCTCTGGAAATATTTCTTTTAATTTTTAATTTTCAAATTCCAAATTGTTCATAATCCGGTGTAATATCTTGCTGGATACCGCACTTGTTATATTATGTGGAACTGGGAGACATTTGAGTAAAAAAAAACAACCTTATATTGGTACATTTCCGGGTACGAGAATCTTTACCTCTTTCCATATTTCAAAATTATAATGACGAAATTTAGGGTCAAGTTATTTTAATTTTGATTTAGTTCTTTTTTATGTATTGTTTTATCTTTTTATGTGTGGTCAGAATTAGCATACGGCGAAAGTTGTACCTACACCTTTGAAAAGGTATATATGCAAATGGTGTTGCGTCTCTGTTCAATGTTTATTTCGATTTAAAATCCAAAACAATTGCAAAACGCTTGATCCAAATCAGGTAAGCAGGGTGTAATCAATGCATTTATTTTATTTTAAAATAATTCGGAAAACAACTTTAGGTTCCCCAATTGATAAATTTATAAGTTTAAAGCGGTGACAGGTCAAATTTTCTTATGTAAATTATGTCACTTGAGTATGTACATACTGAATGTGTAGTTTATTTATGTACCCATATTAACACAAATTGATTCATTACATACAAGCTCCGTCTCTCGAAATGTTCATATAGGTAACTTGATTTTGCTTTGAACTTAGGGTGTTGACATAACAACAATAGGGAGACATCATTTTCATTAAAAAGGGGATGATTCATTTGTTGTTAAGAGCCGAATTCGCCGTGCAAGAAACTAATGCATTTTGGGTAGATCGGTCACCAAAATATTTTGATTGGTCAAGAACGTAAATAACGTAACGTCATTGGTTGAAAATCGAGTTTTTCGAACACCAAAATTTGAAATACAATCACTTTACACAAAATTACCCTACTTTCTGAAATGGCGAATTCTCAATTTTGCTTTGTTTATTTGACTGTTTTACTGTATTCTATTTTTATTTAATTTACTTAAGCAATAAGTACATGAAATAAATTTGTGATATTTCAAAATAGGTATAAATCTCTTTAGTCTTGATTAAATTAAGATTTATCATTTTCATTGTCACTGGGTACATTATAGTATATGATCTGCTTGTAAACATGGTAAATAATTTACTTTGAATAACTATAATATTATATTTGTTATTTGTTTTCAGTGGATTAAAACACATAGCGGTGTCATAGCCAATTATTAAACTTTCGAAAAGGATCAGTTATTTATCAAAATATTTAAGATTAATTTATCATTTAATTCATTTTATTCAAAACCGTTAATTTTGTATTTTGAACTTTTATGTGACAGATTTAAACATTTAGATAAGTATTATTCGTATGAAATATATCTCGCTATTCTAAAAAGTTTTAAATGTAAATAATTATTGATGATTCTTTATTTATCTAAATAAACGTTATATACTTGGTCCCTGTTTTCAGCTAAACACATTGTAAAGGAGGAGCGTGAAGTTAGTTACTTATTCCATATTCCTTATTCCTTATTTGAAATAAGGAATAGGGAATGGGTAAATAGTTACTTATTCTCATTTCCCATCTTCCATTTTATAATGAAGTAATCAACAATATTATTGTGTGTCTATTGCTCAGTAGGATGTTTTTGGATTAGTGTCTATCCAAAGGATAGAATTCTATCCTATGTTACGACCCAGGTGACCAACCTCACGCAATCAAACATTAGTGATCATACCCATGCTAAAAGAATCCTTTTCAGGAAACCTCGTACACATCTTTCTGATCTCATAAAAAACTCTGACACCCAATACTTCTACTTCTACTTCTACTTCTACCGACTCGTGATCACAGTCATCAGATTGACTATTCTATCACTTTAGTTGATTGCGCCGCCGCGAGACCAATAGTCTGTTTTCATTGAACATTAATTTGATTGCCCGAACTTTTCAACACTTAAATGGTGCCCGAATTCGTTAAGTAATCACAGAATGAATTTCCCACTCATAAAATTTTGTGTGTAGATGTATGAATACGGAAGACCCAGGCCTTTATTTACATTTGTATGAATAGCGTAAACGTACTTCCCAGGAACCGTCAATGAAACGATGTGGCTGTTTTGAAATAAATCATAAAAGAACAACGCATTGGAAATAAAAAATCAAATTCATAATTAGCCGTCGAGAACAACAGTCCATTATTTACAATCTACATTGTATCAATGAATGGAAAGGTACGGCTGTTCCATTATACTTGTTGCGATTGTCATTTTTGCAGTGTCTTCTCCGAGGTCCGTGTTCGGTATACATGTAATGGCCGACTCAAAACACAATACTGAAGAAGTCGTATATCGGTAAATACAAAGTATTACCTGGAAACATGCAGTTGTCAGGTACATATTCCGAATTGACTAAATTCGAAATAGGATCAGGCAGGGGTGTTCAGGTATCAAACCACCAATTCAACCAATCAGAGTTGGAACGAATG
>MJUU01004755.1:0-16347 GCA_002080025.1 Modiolus philippinarum | reverse complement strand
GATACCCTCAGTCGTGTGTCCGTCTGTCCGTCCGTCCGTCCCCCGAAGGTTTCCGACTGATAACTTGTGAACGAAATAACACAAGGTCTTCAAACTTGGTAAGCAAGTTGTTTACCACAAAACTCAGATCAAGTCTGATTTTGGGTTCCGAGGTTCAAGGAGTTCTGGAGTTATGCCCCTTGAAACTTTGAAATTTTGCGAATTTTAGGGTTTCCGACTGATAACTTTTCAACGAAATAATACAGGGTCTTCAAACTTGGTATGCCCGGCACCTGAATAGGTTTTCAGGGGCTTTGGCTACAGAGCTGCCGGGCGCGTCCCCAGGTGGTGGATAGGGGAATGCCCTGTCTTTGCGGGGTAGTCAGGTCATAATACGGAAAGCCTGACCGCGAACCATTGTAGCCAAACTGTGTGGAGAAACGCCACGCTCCATGCAGTATAAAGACCCCTTCTATATTTCTCTAAAGAGAGCAGACGCACTGGGTGTCGTATAGAAGGCTAAATTTCCTGCCCCTACCCATTTCTCCCCTTTTTCCAGTGGCAATCAAAAGTCGTTGCCCCGGTTGTCCCTTCCATCTTTATTTCTTTCTTCTTTTACTTACAATTTGTTTTGAATTGATTAACTTGTTCTCGTCCTGATATAGCTGAAATATTGCTCATTGGACGTTAAACTCTAACTAATCAATCAATCAATCAAACTTGGTATGTAAGTAGTTTACTATAAAATTCAAGTCAAGTGTGATTTTGGGTTCCGAGGTCCAAGGGGTTCTGGAGTTATGGCCCTTGAAACTTTGAAATTTTGCGAATTTTAGGGTTTCCGACTGATAACTTTTCAACGAAATAACATAGGGTCTTCACACTTGGTATGTAAGTAGTTTACCGTAAAACTCAAGTCAAGTTTGATTTTGGGTTCAGAGGTCCAAGGAGTTCTGGAGTTATGGCCCTTGAAACTTTGAAATTTTGCGAATTTTAGGGTTTCCGACTGATAACTTATGAACGAAATAACACAAGTTCTTCAAACTTGGTATGTAAATTGTTTAACACAAAACAGATGTCAAGTTCGATTTTGGGTTCCGAGGACCAAGGAGTTTTGGAGTTATGCCCCTTGAAACTTTGAAATTTTGAAAATTTTAGGGTTTTGTACTTGTGAATGAATTAACAAACTGTCTTCAAACATGGTATGTAAATTGTTTACCACAAAGCACAGGCCAAGTATAATTTTCGGTAAAGCGGTACACATACTTCTGGAGTAATCCCCCTTTTAACTTAGAAATTTGTGAAACGTGGCGGGGTATCATGTCATCCACCATTACTATTTTTTCCAGTGGATTCCTTATAAAAAAACTAATATAGCACTGCACCTTCAGATGTTTGATAACTTGTTTCCTTTCCGAGCTGTGAGGGGCCAAACGGGGCCAAAATTGCAAACATGCAGATTACCTACACTTTTATTGATCATCGGATATGGATGGGATTTTTTTTTCTTTGGATTTGTCTTGTTTTAAGCTTTCCGTAGTATTGCAACAGATTTGGTGTATCGCTTACCGTTTCCAATCTATTAAGGGTTGAAGGGGCCAAAATTGCTATTTTTAGAAATATGTGAAATTTTTATTTTTCATCAGATTTTGATGGGATTTTTCTCTTTTGTATTCCTTTTAACATTAGGTTCCAGTAGTATGTGACATATTTGACGTACGGTATCTATTTCTGTTTCTAAGGGCCCAAACAAGGCAAAAATTACAGTTGTTCAAATAACCTAAACTTTTTATGTACATCAGATTTTTCTTTGGATTTCTCCTGATGTAACTTAGGTTTTAGTTGGAAGTCAACAAATTTTGCATAGCTCTTACCATTTCTGATCAACAAGGGATCAAAAATGCTGATTTTTATGCCCCCGTGAATCAAAGATTCGGGGGGCATATAGTTTTTGGCCTGTCTGTCAGTTTGTTTGTTTATCCACAAAAAAACTTTAACATTGGGTATATCTTTTGAATGGTAAGTGATAGGGCTTTCATATTTTGCATGTGTATTCCTTGTGGCAAGACCTTTCAAACGATACCAAATATTTTTACCTCGTGACCTTGACCTTGACATTTGATGGACTTTTTGAAAAAAATAATAAACTTTAACATTGGGTATATCTTTTGAATGGTAAGTGATATGGCTTTCATATTTTGCATGTGCATTCCTTTTGGCAGGATATTTTAATTGGTACCAGAATAGTGGACCTTGTGACCTTGATCTTGGCCTGTGAACAACTGCAGAAAAACTTTAACATTGAGCATATCTTTTGAATGGTAAGTGATAGGGCTTTCATAGTTTGCATGTGTATTCCTTGTGGAGAGACCTTTCAGTTGGTACCAGAATATCTGACCTCATGACCTTGACCTTGGCATGTGACTGTCCGGTAAAATTTCACCAGTACAATGAAATTATATTTTGTTTTATTTTATATATATAGAAATTAAACTCATTTATGATGAAATGTTTCTTGATACCTTTTGAATTTTTTTTTGTAAAAAAGATTTTTTTAAATCGTACAGCATATTTTCTTCATTTATTTACTTTCGTTTAACATGTATTTTTTATGTATTATATATATCAATGATAGGGATGTTACTAAAAATATCTATTATTTCAATTCTTCTCTTCTGTGTATTCCTCCTTTTGGGGGGAACCAGTATTGATGATCCCTGGTGTAATCAAAGTACTGATAACACTGATAGAGAGAACACAATGAGTTGACTATAAATGTTCCAAAAAATGGGGGGGGGGGTGAAAATTGTTTTCTTAATAATGCTTGGATAATGGTTGAAGGGGTTTATGTGGGAGACTTCTGTGTTTGCATTCAAATTGCATTCATCATTTGATGTGATTAAACTTTTCAGTTTATACCAGAATTCATTTCTCCAAATTATTTTGTCAGAAGGACATTCATTGTTCAAAGTTGCTAAATGTTTCTTCTTTACTTCTACTCGGGGGCATAAGTGTTTTAGAAAACACATCTTGTTATTTTCCCTACTGTATGTCCAGTTCCTTATTGTGTCCATCAAATGCTTGTATCAAGATCGTTACTGTGTCCACATCTATTTTGAATAACACTAGTTCAAATTTCAGTGGTCGACATGCCGCGGTCGTATTATGCTGCGCTCGGCGTAGCCCTTTATTCACATTTCAGTGGTCGACATGCTGCGGTCGTATCATGGTTCGCTCCGCGTAGCCCTTATCTATAGATGCATTTTGGCTAGTCACAAGGCTCCTGATAAAAATTATGTTACTCTGACCTACATTTCATTCATGTTAAAGTCCAAGTCTTTAATAGGAGAGTAGTTAGAGGAATGATATTTCGTAGATCGATGTATCTTGAATATTCATAAGCATCCAGATATGAATTAGTTAATCTTGATGCATATTTTATGCATGATTGACTCAGCTCAGGTTAAAGTTTGCTTTTATGTTTAAATCTGGGATGCAAGAAGAGTTAGAGCAATTAGGGAGGGGTTGGGGTTGCTGTCATTTTCCACTGCTGTCTTCTCTTGTTTTCAATTATCTCTAGAAGAATCCTGAGCTTTAATTATTATGACAATTCATAACTTATAGAAAAGATGAGTTTTAATGTAACTTTTTTTCTTTTCTTTTTTTTTACTAATGATACAAATGGGATATAGAAATACTATGAGCTGTATGAAAATTCAATGTATTTACTATAGATCTTATAATTACAAAGTAGTAAACCAAAAATACCAATGGTATATATTAAAGACATCTCCAAAGGCCACTTGTGAACTGAGCAAAATAACTGTTGGATACCTTTGGCATTTTAGGACCACTATTTTTCCAGTGGTATACCACAAACATTCCAGTGGAATTATAGTTTCCATAAGTATTCATGTGATTTCCACTGGAACACAACTTGAATTTTCCATAGGGAATTACAACCATATGCATAATAATCACTGCAGCTGTACAAAGTTTGAAGTTTGTCTGTAATACATAATATCCATGGAGGAGAAAAAAACTAAAATTCCTCTGTTATACATTAGTGTAGACTCAGATACAAAATATCTGTAAGCATTAAGAAAAAAAAGTTGGCCAAACAGTTATTTTCTTGAAATTTTTAAGTCCAAGTGCCAACATAAACAGTTGAGTGGAACAAAATGAAACAGATGTGTAATACATGTACACCAAAGTTGACTAAAAATATTGCCTTGAAATTTTGTAAGTTCAAGTGCCACCATATCTGAAAAATCAGTGGAGTGAAATAAAACTTAAACTTGGTCAGTCTCCAACACAACATGGTAGATAAATAAATTTTAGTACCATATCTGCAAGTTTTAAGGCGGAAAAAAGAGAGGAAATTACTAGTGCCACCATATTATCAAAATCAGTGAAACATAAAATTGGACTGAAACACACCATTTTGGACTCTATTACAAAATTTTAGCTCAATATTTGCAAGTGTAGAAAATTTGTGCATGTGGCATTGATGGTCATAGTGCAAACTTCAGACATATTTTAGGAAAGGATATGGAGTAAATGAACATGAGACCATAACACATATGTTAACTACAACTGCAATAATTTTAATGAGCTTTATGGCCATTTCGGAAGTTAATTCCTCATCAGCAGCACTAGAACCCAATCAAAGGAAATCCATAATTCCAAAGATGTTTTAAATGCATAAAACCAAATGAAATCCGAATAATAAGTAATGTCAAATATAGCTAAGGACAAAACTACGATGGAGGGAGTTAATCCTAAGGTTTTAGAATTTACATAGATTTCGATAATAGTAATTGAACAAAGTGTACACATGAGATATTTTCTCATGTACAAGTACACCATATCTAAGAAAATAAAGAGCATACATTTCTACCACGGGGAATTGTTTTCCCAACTCCACATTCCAATAAAAGACAAACTCCTGTATTAAATATTTTACGAAAGGATATGGAGTACATGAACATGAGACCATCAAGATATATTAACTCCAACTGCAATAATTTTAATGAGCTGTATGGCCATTTTGAAAATTAATTCCTCATCAGCAGCACTAAAACCCAAACAAAGGAAATCCATAAATCCAAAGATGTTTTAAATGCATAAAACCAAATGAAATCCGAATAATAAGTAATTTCAAATATAGCTAAGGACAGAACTACGATGGAGGGAGTTAATCCTAAGGTTTTATAATTTACATAAATTTAGATAATAGTAAATGAACAAAGTGTACACATTAGATATTTTCTCATGTAGAAGTACACCATATCTAAGAAAAATAAAGAGCATACATCTCTATCAGGGGGATTTGTTTTACCAACTCCACACTGCAATAAAAGACAAACTCCTGTATTAAATATTTTACGAAAGGATATGGAGTAAGTAAACATGAGACCATAACACATATGTTAACTCCAACTGCAATAATTTTAATGAGCTGTATGGCCATTTCGGAAATTAATTCCTCATCAGCAGCACTAGAACCCAAACAAAGGAAATCCATAATTCCAAAGTTTTTTTAAATGCATAAAACCAAATGAAATCCGAATAATAAGTAATATCAAATATAGCTAATGACAAAACTGCAATGGAGGGAGTTAATCCTAAGGTTTTAGAATTTACATAAATTTAGATAATAGTAATTGAACAAAGTGAACACATGAGATATTTTCTCATGTACAAGTACACCATATCTAAGAAAAATAAAGAGCATACATCTCTACCACGGGGAATTGTTTTACCAACTCTACACTGCAATAAAAGACAAACTCCTGTATTAAATATTTTACGAAATGATATGAAGTAAATGAACATGAGACCATAACACATATGTTAACTCCAACTGCAATAATTTTAATGAGCTATATGGCCATTTAGGCAATTAATTCCTTATCAGCAGCACTAGAACCAAAACAAAGGAAATCCATAATTCCAAAGATGTTTTAAATGCATAAAACCAAATGAAATCCGAATAATAAGTAATATCAAATATAGATAAGGACAGAACTACGATGGAGGGAGTTAATCCTAAGGTTTTAGAGTTTACATAAATTTAGATAATAGTAATTGAACAAAGTGTACACATGAGATATTTTCTCATGTACAAGTACACCATATCTAAGAAAATAAAGAGCATACATCTCTACGACGGGGAATTGTTTTACCAACTCCACACTGCAATAAAAGACAAACTCCTGTATTAAATATTTTACGAAAGGATATGGAGTACCATTATTCGCATTATTGTATTTGTAAAGGGATATATACATGGAACAAAATCCCTACAAGTATGACACAATTTTAAAGTATTGTGATGTCAAAGATTTTAGTTGTTGCTTTATGAATTCATAACACTTGAAAATGTGATAGCAAGATTATGAAAAAGAAAGAAGGAAATTGGGTAAATGCAAAGGAGACAATATCCCATTAGTTTGAGTTGAAATTGCAGATGATATTTGTATCAGTTGTTTAGAATGTGGGTACAGGATTTGAAATAAGATTGTCAAAAGATTTTTTAAAGAATATTATAGGGATATTATAATAATTATATTATTATTATAATATTATACTGTATATATGTGTGCACAGTCATGTGCAAAACAAAAAAAGTTTGACATTTTAATCATACCTTCATGATTTACAGATTGAGTTTTGTCATGATTATTTGGTGTCTTGTTAGAGTTTGTTCCATTATTATCGTTCCTAGATATCTATTTTTTTTCTTTGACAATCTTTGTATTTACAGGGGTTTGACTGGACATCCTATCTAACAGTAACAGGTCCTACTGCCAGTGGAAAATTCTATTCTGTTATTGCTGCACTGGACAGAGAATGTACATGTGGTAATGATGAAATATTTATCCTGAATGTATCAACACCATCTGCAGGTGTATGTAATCAAGTGACAAATATATGTAATGAAGTGGATTTGTGTAAGTATATTAACCCATAGACTGCTACACGCGAATATTGTCGTTTTTTTAGCTCACCTGGCTATGCCAGGGTGAGCTTTTGCCATCACTTTGCGTCCGTCGTCCGTCTGTCCGTCCGTCGTTAGCTCACTTTTAAAAATCTTCTCCTCTGAAACTACTGGAGGGATTGGTTTGAAACTTTATAGTAATCATCTATGACATGTCCTAAACAAACGATCCTCATTTTATTATGATCCGATGAAAAACATGGCCGCTGGTGCTAAAAATCTGACATGGAGTAAAATTGTTCAGAATGCCGAGATCTATCTGCTCTGCAATTATGAAGAAAATTGGAAAACCCGTCTGAGAGTTATAGCCTTTTTTCCGTAAATTTTTCAAAATTTGCATTTTTTATTTTTTATTTCAAAAACTGTAACAGATAGAGGTGAAGTGTAAATTAAAAAAATGTTCAGCATATCAAGATCTTTATACTCTGAAATTTTGAAGAAAATCCAAAGGCCTGTGTATGATTTATTGGCCGTTTTTCACCTTTTTTTTCAATTCCATATGGTTATGGGTTATTTCCCTTTAAATTCTGTGTTCAAATCTTCTTTAGTTAACTTTTCTCTTTTAAGCTTTAGAGAAATTCCCTACTATCACTTCATTTAAAAAAATTATTTCTTCCATAATTAAGAGCAAAAACAGTGTTTTTGTGTAAATTTCTGCAATTTTTGGCAAAAATACTTTCTTAATCTTTACCTTCTTTCATGTCATAATGATTTTCCTATATAAACATATTGTGTATATTACTGGGACTTTAGTGGCAAATCACTGTGAACTCTGCTGACATGTATGTTGAAGTAGTTTATTAGCTTCATAGACAGCTTAATGTCAAAAATATAAGTAAATAAAGCCGATGAAATTAACCTGAATGGATTTGAACGGAACTTGGCATTAATGATGCTTATGAGGTGCTGACTATAATATATATATATATATATATATATATATATATATATGTATTGTGACTTTTATGCCTAAATGTCATCCAACATGGCCATCTGCAGGGAACTTAATTTATTACTCGACTGTATGGAAAGAGCATACAAAGAATTTTTTATCTGAAACAACTTGGCTAGTCACAGTGTATCTTAGATGGTCCCCTTCAAAACAGATGTCCTTCAAGTCTGCACCTTATGCAAATTTTGGCTACCAATAGGAAACAAAGTTTAGGAGTACATTCAAAGATCTTCTTCTTCTTTAAAACCATTTGGCCAGTTGGAAATAAACTTTGGCACAATACTTAATTTTCTTTAAAATTGTGTCCTGCAGATCCATCCCTTATCCAAGATGGCATTCAATAGGGAAAATAGTTAAATTAAAGTTTGATCATATAACATAAATGTTTAGTTACATAGTTTGAAAATGAGACCCTTTAACATATAAGTTGATTTGAAGTTATGTATTGGCCATGGTCCAGGTGAGCGATACAGGACCTTGAGAGCCTCTTGTTTAGACTCTCTATGCATTGTTGTCACTGACGACGCTCCACACATGCAAAGGTCATCGTGTTGGTGTTTAAAGATTAGAACTCTGGCTACAATTTCAGACTAGCTAATAACTGCTTTGAAGAATTTTAGTTCCCTCCTTGCTTGAAAAATCGGCACTTGAAAAAGGAAGATTTAAAAAAAAAATGGTGGGTAGGCTACCTATTGTCACCTGTAAGCCAAAAACTACAAACATTGAGACAATATTGATGTATACATCTTGAATAAAGACTGTTCTCTCAATTTTGACATTGTGAGAGCTTTCTGATTTGTACTTCCGGTACTGTGGCCGCTCAGAAAATCTTCAATTTTGCAAATTTTGGGTTGGGTCATATCCCATACTTAACCCCATGCCAGACCAGACCTTACCCAGGAATAAACCAGGGAGGCCAGTGTGTAAAAATATGGTAACTTTTCACAAAGACCACAAGAAACTAGACCTCTGAGTGTCATACAGTCTTCTAGGTCAATAACTAGTACGAAAAATGACCAAAATTCGTGTTTTTCATGGGGTACGCATGTTTGGAGATTTCCACTTGATAGGAGTTCTTGACGGTTGAACACGTTGAAACATCATTCAATGAAATTGCGTTTAAAGCTGCTCACTGATTTTATTGTCTTGCCTGGAACAAGGATGGCCGCCAGAGGTTAACATAGTTTAACATAAGACCCTTTGAAAAACACATTCAAACGTCGTTGTTTTTGTTTCTAGTGTCATTGTTTTCTGTGTTTTCGTTTTTGCCCTGTCTTTGGACTTCGATTTTTGTGAATTTCACTCCTTAGTTCCTTTGGTATTCTACTGCCGTTGATTCAAAGGTCTACCATATGCCAAGTAAACAACCATCCCCTTTTCTGGGAACAAATACTGATTTCAATACTTGTAAACCAGAGTTTAAAGTACAGTTTATATGTCATGATATACAAAATAATGGGAAAATCATTTATGGAATGGATTCTATGAGTAATGTGACTACTATCACATAATAATTATATTCTTTGTTATAAAAAGTTGCTCATTATATGTTTCTACTGGTTATTATATAATTTTTACTTTCTGATTTTGCTTGTTGTAATGCTTGTTGTAATGCTTTTGTTTTCAGAAAAATGCAAAGGGCGATTGTTATCATAATTCAGTAGTCACATTAGAATCAAACTTCATCTCAATGTTCCTTAGTTGGTTACTTCCGAAAAAATTATCGCACTGTCCTGTTCCTCATCAGAGAGAGATGGCTACTAGCCGAGAACTAATATAATCATTAGACTTTCTAAAACACATTCAAAGATCTTCTCAGAAACTATTAGTCAAATAAGAAACACACGGAGTCATAATGGTCTTCAGATGGTCCTTTCAACAAGGTGTCTGGCAGGTATGTACCTCATTCTCTATGGCTGTCAACATGGAACATAGTTTAATATGGAACTCTGTGAAAAATACAGTCAAAGATCCTCTTCTTAGAAACAATTAGTCAAGTTAGAATCAAACTTACTAAGTTAGTCAGAATGGTTCTTAGATGATACCTTCCAACAAAGGTATTTTGTAGACCTGTGCCTCATCCAAGAAGGCTGTCAGTAGGAACATGGTTTAACCTATGAAAAACACCTTCAAAAAATTTTAAATCATCTAAGAAATTCCTAGTCCAGTTTGAACCAAACTTTATCCAGCAGGTCCATAACTCATCCAATATGGCTTCCATATATATACTTTATTTGAACCCTATGGAAAACATATGCAGAGATCTCGGCAACTTCTAGTATAAGTAGAATTAGGCGGCGGCGGCAGCAATTGTGCAAGTTTTTCATAGGTTGAATAGAGTCATTTAATCTTTATAGAATTGTGTCAAAATTGGACAGAAGCTAGATACTGGTTACAAAATTACCTCTAGCTAAAAAATTGGATTTTTTTTTCGTATTTGGACTTAGTTTTTAGCTCACCTGGCTATAGCCAGGGTGAGCTTTTGCCATCACTTTTCGTCCGTCGCCCGTCCGTCCGTTGTCCGTCCGGCGTAAACTTTTCATTGAAAGATCTTCTCCTCTGAAACTGCTGGGCCAATTGAGACCAAACTTTGCCACAATAGTCCTTAGGTAATCCCCTGCAAAAAGATGTTTTTCAGATCCGCACTATATCCAAGATGGCCGCCAGCGGGGATCATAGTTTTAACATTGGACCCTATGGGAAAATACTTTCAAAGATCTTCTCTTCTGAAAGTACATGGCCAATTGAAACCAAACTTGGCCACAATAGTCCTGAGATGGTCCCCTGCAAAAAAGTTGTTTTTCAGATCCGCGCTATATCCAAGATGGGCTTCGGATCCGCGCTATATCCAAGATGGCCGCCAGCGGGGATCATAGTTTTAACATTGGACCCTATGGGAAAATACTTTCAAAGATCTTCCCCTCTGAAACTACTGGGCCAATTGAAACCAAACTTGGCCACAATAGTCCTTAGATGGTCCCATTCAAAAAAGTTCTTTTTCAGATCCGCACCATATCCAAGATGGCTACCAGCGGGGATCATAGTTTTAACATTAGACCCTATGGGAAAATACTTTCAAAGATCTTCTCCTCTGAAACTACATAGCCTATTCAAACCAAACTTGGCCACAATAGTCCTTAGATGGTCTCCTGCAAAAAAGTTGTTTTTCAGATCCGGGCTACATTCAAGATGGTCGCCAGCGGGGATCATAGTTTAACATTGGACCCTATGGGAAAATACTTTCAAAGATCTTCTCCTCTGAAACTACTGGGCCAATTGAAACCAAACTTAGCCACAATAGTTGCTAGATGGTCCCCTGCAAAAAAAATGTTTTTCAGATCCGTGCTATATCCAAGATGGCCGCCAGCGGGGATCATAGTTTTCACATTGGACCCTATCGGAAAATACTTTCAAAGATCTTCTCCTCTGAAAGTACATGGCCAATTGAAACCAAACTTGGCCACAATAGTCCTTAGATGGTCCCATTCAAAAAGCTGTTTTTCAGATCTGAGATAATCCAAAATGGCGGTCATCGGGGATCATAGATTTAACATTGGACCCGATGGGAAAATACTTTCAAAGATCTTCTGCGCTGAATATACTGGGCCAATTAAAACCAAACTTGGTCACAATAGTCCTTAGATGGTCCCTTGCAAAAAAAAGTTGTTTTTCAGATCCACGCTATATCCAAGATGGCCGCCAGTGGGGTTGCCAGTGGGGATCATAGTTTTAACATTGGACCCTATGGGAAAACACTTTCAAAGATCCTCTCCTCTGAAAGTACATGGCCAATTGAAACCAGACTTGGCCACAATAGGCCTTAGATGGTCCCCTGCAAAAAAGTTGTTTTTCAGATCCGAACTATATCCAAGATGGCCGCCAGCGGGGATCATAGTTTTAACATTGGACCCTATGGAAAAAGACATTCAAAGATCATTTCCTCTGAAACTACTAAGCCAATTGAAACCAAACTTGGCCACAATAGTCCTTAGATGGTCCCCTGCAAAAAGTTGTTTTTCAGATCTGCGCTATATCCAAGCTGACCGCCAGCAGGGATCATAGTTTTAACATTAGAACTGCACCCCCATCCAAAATAGCTGCCAGTCTGGAACATAGTTTAACTTAAGATAATATAACATCAATGTCTATTAACAAATTTGAAAATGATGCCCTTAAAACATTGGGATTATTTTAACTGCATATGTCAGCCGTGGCCCAGGTGAGTGATACAGGCTCTTGAGAACCTCTTGTTTTGAAATGTTAACCACAAATTAAAGTTTTTTAGAAGGTGAATAAAGTTATTAAATCTAATTGGAATATCATAAAAACTGGTTAGAAGCTAGAAAATGTTCTTAAAATTACCACCAGATGAAAATTTTGAAATTTATTCTTTTCATTTTTCGGTATTTTTTCCGTATTTGGACTTGGGTTTTGTTTTTGTTTTTTGCAAAAAATTGAATGTTAACCCACAGATTGAAGTTTTATAGAAGTTGAAAAAAGTTATTAAATCTTATTGGAATTCATTGAAAAGTGGTCAAAAGTTAGATGATGGTCAGAAAATGATCTCCAGCTGAAAAATTGGATTGGGGGGGGGGGGGGGTTCCATATTTTTTGCGTATTTGGACTTTGCTAAAAATTTCACTGTAATTTGTTATAGGACAGATCACTCACCAGTGTCAATAGTTTTGAAAATTATAAACCAGACTAGAGGGAGAGGTGTATGGAAGTTTAATAACAGTTTGTTAAGAGACATAGAAATTGTTGAAAAGGGGAAGGAGGATATCAAAAATGTAATTGGGGAATATGAGTGTGGTCCAATGATTGATTTGGAGGATGAGAATAAAGAATATAATATAAGTTATCAATTATTGTGGGAAATGATTAAAATGAGAATAAGAGGACCTACAATTTCTTATGCTTCTTTCTAAAAAAAGGAACAAGATAAAAAAGATAAAGAATTGCATAATAAATTGTTGCTTTTACACAATGAATTCATTGTAACAAATTCATAAATTATTAGACAAGAGATGGATAAAACTAAATTAAAAATAAAAAAATTAAGGGGAAAAAAGGCAAACGGTATAATTTTACGGGAAAAGGCAAGATGGCATGCAGAAGGGGAAAAAAGCTCACAGTATTTTTGTAATTTAGAGAAAAAAAATTATTTAGAAAAAAATTATTCCAAAAGTTATTCGAGATGATGGATCAGAAATTCTGAATCCCTCTGAAATCAGAAAAGAGCAAAAACTTTTTTTATCAAAATTTGTACTCTAGCTCAAATCCAGTGTTACGTGACACTCACAAGGAGACATTTCTTCTGAATGAAAATCAATTTTATACAAAAATGGAGCTGTTGAATTTTATAAAATTCTTCTGGAATGATATTAAAATAGTTTTTATACGACCGCAAAAATTTTTGCGGTCGTATATTGGTATGGTGCTGTCGTCGTCGTCGTCGTTGTCGTTGTCGTCGTCGTCGTCGTTGTCGTTGTCGTCGTCGTCGTCGTCTGTAGACACTTTAGTTTTTGGTCAATAACTTTAGTTCCAGTTGATCAATCCTTATGAAATTTTAACATAATGTTCTTTGGTACAAAAGGAAGGCTTGGCTTAGTTTTGGTCATTGTGGCCCCACCCGTTTTTAAAAAAGGGGCCAAAAAGGGTTAAATTGGGTGTTTTCACATGTTTGTCTGTAGAATCTTTATTATTAATCGGATTTTGATGGGGTTTCTTTCAGTGTGTTCCTGAGGAAATTTCCAATCTGCAGTATGCCAACGTATTTCACGTAGCATGTACCGCTCACGAGATAAATAGGGCCCAACAGGGGCAAATCTCCAAAAAAAATATTTTTTTTTATTTTAAGTCCGATTTTGATGCAGTTTCTTTTAATGGATTCCTTGTGAAAAATTAATATGGCGCTCAGCTATTAGATTTTTGATAACTTGTTTCCTTTCCCAGCTATGAGGGGCCGCACTGGGCTAAAATTGCGAATTTGCAGATCATGTAGAATTTTTATTTTTCATCGGATTTCGATGGGATTTTTTTCTTTGGCTTCCTCTTGATCTAAGCTTTCAGTAGTATGCCAACGGATTTTGTGTAGGTCTTACCGTTTCCGAGCTTCAAGGGGTCAAAGGTGCCAAAAATGCAATTTATCTAAATTTGTCAAATCTTTATTTTTCATCGGATTTCAATGGAATTTTTTTCTTTGGATTCTTCTTGATCTAAGCTTTCAGCAGTATGAAACGGATTTTGTGTAGCTCTTACCGTTTCCGAGCTACAACGAGTCAAAGGGGCCAAAAATGCAATTTTTCTAAATATGTCAAATCTTTATTTTTCATCGGATTTCGATTGGATTTTTTTCTTTGGATTCCTCTTGATCTAATCTTTCAGAGGTATGAAACAGATTTGGCGTGGCTCTTACCATTTCCGAACTACATGGGGTCAAAGGGGCCGAAATTGCAATTTTTCTAAATATGTCATATCTTTATTTTTCATCAGATTTCGATGGAATTTTTTCTTTGAATTTCTATGGATGTAAAGTTTTAGTTGATAGTACATATTTTGCATAGCTCTTGTGTTTTTTTCATCAGTAAGTGATCAGCTAATAACTGTGTCAAGCTTCTTTTTGTGTCCATCTAATTATTTTGTCAAGCTCTTTACTGTGTCCACATTCACTTTAAACTACTTTTGTTGAAATTTCAGTGGTCGACATGCTGCGGTCGTATCATGCTGCGCTCGGCGTAGCCCTTTATTATTCGATGTTTAAATAAAGCTTTAGACAGTGGTCAATTTTCTGGTCAACGGCAAGGTTTAATTACATGTTTACCGAAGGAAGACAAGTCAAAGTTTTATTTGAAAAACTGGAGACCTATTACTCTTTTGTGTGTTTACTTTAAAATTGCTACAGCAAGCTTAGCAAATAGACTTAAACCTATTTTAGGTAATATTATAAGTCAAACACAGAAAGGGTTTTTAAAGGGTCGATATATAGGGGAATGTACAAGACTTATATTTGATTTGATGGACAAAATGGAAGAAGAACACATTCCTGGATTATTATTACTGGTAGACTTTGAAAAAGCTTTTGACACTGTTGAGTGGTCTTTCATTGAAGAAACTTTTTTTACTAGAAAAAGGGGTTCGTCAAGGGGACCCTTTATATCCTTATTTGTTTATTTTGGTATTGGAATTATTAAGCAGTGCAATAAAAATGATCCAGATATTTCAGGTATTACGATTGGAGGTTCTGAATTCTTATTAAGCCAATATGCTGATGATTCCTCCTTAGTCTTGGATGGAGAAGAAGTATCTTTAAAAAAATCATTATCATTGTTTCAATTGTTTTCTGAATGTGCTGGACTCAAGATTAATGTACATAAAACAGAAGCTATATGGATTGGATCAAAAAAGGGAAGTATGAACAAAATTCTGCCTGAAAAAACAATGTCATGGAATTTTTCTGGGAAATTTAAGTTACTTGGAATTTGGTTTGAACTTGCAAAAGAAGATAAGACTATAATAAATTTTCAAGAAAAATTAAAAAGTTTCAGGTCTTTGTTAAATGTTTGGTCTTTCAGAGAATTAACATATATAGGAAGGATTACTGTGATTAAAACCTTGGCACTACCCATATTGGTACAAGTGTTAACTGTCCTTCCTAACCCCCAGAAAATATTATGAAAGACATTCAAGGTATTTTCTATAAGGGAAAACCATATTAAGTAAAGAGAACAATAATGATCAATGATTATAAAGATGGAGGTCTGAAACTCCCTCAATTTTTTGGCCCACAAAACTATTCACCTTGGAAGATTTTGTTTTTAAACGATATCCAAAAATGGGGTGGTGACAAGATTTTATATTTAAGTAAGGAAGGACTTGACATTTTATCAAAAGAACTAAATCCTCTCTGGCGGGATGTTATAAAGAATTTTTCCAAACTCAAAGAAAAAAATATCAATATAATGGATAATCCAAACGAGGTTTTGAGTCAATCCATATGGCTTAATCCTAATATAAAAAAAGGTGGGAAAATGGTAATAAAACACATTTTTTGTGAGAATGAAGTGTTTTTAGCTCACCTGGCCTAAAAGGCCATGTGAGCTTTTGCCATCACTATGCGTCCGTCGTCCGTCTGTCAACAATTTCAAAAATCTTCTCCGAAACCACTGGGCCAAATGTAACCAAACTTGGCCTGAATCATCACCAGAGTATGGCTTCTCAAAATTGGGTTCGATTAGGCGGTAGGTCAAACAACATGGCCGCCGTTGCTAAAAATAGAACATGGGGGTGAATTGCAGTATTTGGCCAATAACTCGAAAACCGTTACAGATATTAAAAATCTGACACGAGGCAAAAATGATCAGCATTGGAAGATCTACCTGCCCTGCAATTTTGAAGAAAATCTGAAAACCCATCT
>MJUU01004753.1:91334-105156 GCA_002080025.1 Modiolus philippinarum | reverse complement strand
CTGGAAATCGATAGGGTTCTGTCTTGGGTGATAAGCAAGCATGTGATCAAGTTTGGGTTTGATCCGATGCAGGATACTCAAGTTATCATCCGGAAACCAAGAAGATGGACGTACGGACGGACGTAGGGATCAGGGTAAACCTTAATGCCCCCGACCACCTAGCGGCGGGGGCATAAAAATTTCTATACAAAGCATATGAAATGGACATTTCCCACCAAATTTTTAACTGCTTGCATCTCAAAATCAAGCACATGAACCTATAAATTTTTCTTGTTTATGTCAACCTTTCATTAAGTCCTACTTATTCAAAGGTGGCAACTATCTTATGTATTAACATAAATCTATTTAATACATGGGAGTAAGGCTACACTGTCACATATGTATACACCTAACACCAGGCCTCCAAGAAAATCTCATATTTATAACAATACAATACAGTGTATCAAATAAGAAACAACTAAGAAAATCGATCTTGAATGCTACATACTGTATAATCATTTATTTTCGTGGATTTTACCTTTAGAACTGTTTTGTGTGGACAAATTGTCATGGAATTCATATAAGTCATAGTAATTACTATTGCTGGGATGAAATTCTCTGGAATTTAATTTTGTTGATAACTTTAACCCATGAAATAAACAAAATTAAATCCCCCACAAATATTTCTGCTTTTTCAGTAGTACAATGTATATCCAACTTTATTGTATCTGTACATTTGTATCTATAAAATATTGTGAAGAGTGATAAGTTACATTGTCACATGGTTCTCTGTAAAACAATACAGTAACTTGTTTAACTTAATGGTTTATTATTATATTTATTAATTTCAACCCTGTTGATTCACTATAGAAATTGTTCAACAGTATATTGTCATATCAGGATGTTATCTTGATATACTGTCCTATTTTTGGAATCCAAATTAAAATATAATCTATTCATTGCACCCTTTTGCTTAAACTCCTAAGATATAATATACAAAAGTTATATAGGTTGAGTTATTCCCCTTTCTCCACAAATTTGTACTTACTGAGCAGTTATGTCCAGTAAAACCATCGACACATGTACATGAGAACTGATTTTCCAGATCTGTACAAGTACTTCCATGTGCACAAGGGTTAGACATACATTCATCTATCTGGGTATCACAGAATGTACCTGCATGTGTAAAGAATCAGAGGAATATAACACCAAATAATCCAAAATGATCAAATTTGTAAATTGCCTAATTTTGCTATTTAAAATGAAACGTCTTGCTGAAGTGTGAATATAATCAGAACAAGAATGTGAATTAAAATGCTGAAATGATTCAGTAAAAAATAGTTGATTTCCGAGTTTCTGTTTGTCTGCCCTACATCACAAATGTGTCTGCCCCACTATATCACCGAATAAGTCTTCAACCACAAATTCATGACTTTCTGATCTTTGTGATGTAATATTTAATTATAAACATGCTAAAATATGCACTGGTGAAAGCATCAGAACTTGGAAATGGTCTATTGCAGGACTAATTTTGAAATAAATCGAGGTAGGACAGGCAAATTTCAATTTTAGGAAAGCAAGAATTATTTTTATGAATGAACAAAGTTCACACGATATGGTGAGCTTTTTTGCTATCTAATAACAGAAACAATTTTGTCGATACTAACCTGTCCATCCAGGTAAACAGTGACATTTATATCCGATAATTTCATCATCACAGGTAGATTTGTCAGGATTACATCTGTTATTTTCACAATGGTCTATGTTGACTTCACACAACGTACCAGTATATCCTGTAGTACATAATTATAACATCAATAATACATACATGTCATGTATATACCAAATATTCCTATTTGTGTGTTTTTTTTTCAAAACTTTGATTGCATATCTACTTTTGTCTCGATTCCTGGAAAAGGTTGTCTTCTGAACAAAAAAAATTTGTTTATTCAGTAGTTTCTGTTTCTGAACAGATTCGATTTTATAATAATCAGATCTGATTCAAAAATGGAACAGAATAAAAGATAAAATATATATAATCCCTCTACCCGCCCCATAGTTGTATGTCAAGTCATATGAGAATCAAATAATTAAATTTCCTACAGGACTTTCCAGTTAACTGTTTGTCACAGAGAAGGTTCTTTTATTACATAAAAAAATTTATACATCCAGTACACGGGAACACTGAGGGCTGCTCCAGGAAAAAATGTACAGGGGGCAGGAACATCAGTCAAAATTTAGGGTACAACTACAGTAATCTTAATTATTTTTTTGAAGTATAAGCAACATGAGCAATGGAATACGAAAGTTTAACACCCCCCCCCCCCCAACACACACACACACTTGGGTAAAAATAAATAACTTGCGTTCCTGTCCCTCTAAACATTTATTTCTGTAAAAGCCTTGATTAATTCATCACTGATGAGCTAAGGGTGCATAAAGTTTATTTTTTTTAGCACTCCATGTAAACTATTTTTCTTCAATTAGAAATTTAGTAAAACTGTTGTTATGTGTTGCATTTTAGCATACACTTCAAGTTTATGAATAGTTTTTAGGAGGTATGTCAGCATTTATTTATTCAACAGGTCAGAAATCCAGTTTTCATTCCTGCTTACAGGTATATAGGCATTTATTTCCTTCTTCCATTACAGAAGAGTTGCTATGGTACATAACTCGAAATTCCCATCTTGGCCTAAGGTAATGAGATTGATTTAAAAGTATACTCTACATTTTCATGTACAATGATAGTAAGACCGATCTAAATCAAACCCCTTTTTTTGGTTAGTTTAGACAGTTGTTCAGTTTATTCAGGTTTTTGGATATAAAGATATTGCTACAAAGAGATCACACAGCTTAGGCTGACTTGGCCGTTGGCAGTGTTTCAATTTAATCAGGCAAGTGATCTTATATTTTAAATCCCAAATAATAAATTGCTTGATTTGAATTGGTTACCTTGTAAGCAATGACACCTATATCCTGTTTCCGTGGTAACACATGATGCTTTGTTAACACATGGGTTATCATTACACTGAATATTGACATCACAATAAGATCCAGAGAACCCTGGCTGTAATGAATAAAATTGAAGATTAAGTCTACTGCTAATGATATATTCAAGGATGAAACTTGATAAATGATTTGTGTTTTGCATATAATGTCATTAATCTTGTTCTAAGTATACTGGAACATTTCAAAAACAATATTGTCGATTTCTATGATTTTAATATTTTAAGAAATCAACTACCTGTTCAATTATCAAATACATTTGTAAATGTATACAGTGGAACTTTGACGGCTTGAACACCCAAGGGACAGTTGAGAACAGTTCGAGCCAATTGGGTGTTCAAGAGAAAGATGTCGCACCATGTTTAAACTTGAACAAAGGGACCAAAAAAGGGTTCAAGGCATCCATGGTGTTCCAGTTATTGCAGTTTGAGCCATTCCAAATGGAGAACAAATATTACAATATTCCAAATGGAGAACAAATATTACAATATTCCACATGGAGAACAAATATTACAATATTCCATATGGAGAACAAATATTACAATATTCCAAATGGAGAACAAATATTACAATATTCCAAATGAAGAACAAATATTGCAATATTCCAAATGAAGAACAAATATTACAATACATTTTTCCAACCCCAAAATGTATTGTAATACATGTATTTGTTCTCCATTTGGAATAAGTTTAAAGCTTTTTTAAATTTTTTTTTACTGTAAATGTAACGTTGTCTTCATTATTCTTTTATGACATAAATTATGGTCTCTGTAAAATGATTCAGTTTGTGATTTCATACAGTGTAAAATTATGATTAAAAGGTAAATGGATTGATTTTCATAATTCTGTCAAAATCCTAAAACTACCAACACAGAAAAGTGTCTGCCTAAGCAAGGTCTCTGTCATGGTTATCATAACAATTACCTTGCTAACCTAAGATCAACTTTAAGATCACTCGGTAGATGTCCTCGGTTCTGGATTTGGCTTCGTCTTTCGATATTTTTGGAAATGAGTACTTCCTTCTGGACTACTTTTTGGATTATGGCTTTCCATATTATTGGATTTTAATGCTGCTGATGAGAGGTTACTCCTTGAAACATGTGTACAACATAACAAAATTTACTGTTTTTTATGCAACATCGGTATTTTTTCTTTTTTATATTATAAGCTATAATTTTAATCATTTTGAAATATATCTTTCATACGAAAATACACGCCTCTGAAGCACAAGAAGTACAAACCTGACAAATACATGTATAAGAGTTAACACCATCTACACACACAGCACCATTTCTACAGTAATGTCCATTACAGTCATCAATGTTTATTTCACAGTAGTTTCCTGTGTAACCTAGCAACAGTAAGAACAGAAGCCATAATCCATAATTACAACATAATTTAAATACAGTGGTACATTGCAGAATTGAAGTATCTTCAAAAGTTCTAGTAACGAAATAATGATAGAGTAATGGTCAAGTTCTAAAATTCAAGATGCATAAAGAATGTTCAAAATGATAATATAACATTTTTTATACAAATTCATTATTATGCTTTATTTTCTAAACCTTCCCTTAGTAAATTTGTTTTAGAA
Organism: Modiolus philippinarum; assembly: GCA_002080025.1. Classification (NCBI taxonomy): domain Eukaryota; kingdom Metazoa; phylum Mollusca; class Bivalvia; order Mytilida; family Modiolidae; genus Modiolus; species Modiolus philippinarum. The sequence goes on along the minus strand of MJUU01004753.1, from coordinate 100,580 downwards.
TGTACTACTATGATGATATAACACTTCTATTTCAGACAAATGCAGTAATATACCAAATTATTCCAATTTTTATTGTAACATTCAATTTAGATTGGTCAGTGTTAGGGGGAAAGAAAAAAAATTTTTGTTGACAAATTCTTGTCGCAAACCTATCCATCATGACATAATATTATAAAGCAAATGTTAAGGACAAATACAGATACAGTCTAGCACTCTAGCTAATTTGGATTAAATTGCAATTATAGGTAATAAAGTAATTTGGGAGGAGTTCAGTCATCTGTAAACAAAGATTCTCTTATGTTTCACCCTCATTATCTATTCCTTGCATGAATAGTTATTTTTTGGTACATAACGAGACTTTGAAGCTGGAGTTAGATATAAACTAGTTGTATTGCTTTCACAGGAATTCCACTGGTAAAGCCCCTAGTAATAGCACTTCAAGCATGATGTGCTATCACTTTTTCAAGTTTCTATTGGACTGCTATGAGATGTCGTTTGTCTGAGATAAACGTTACAAAGTAACTGTGTTGGTTTTAGATCAAAACAGTGACGTCACAAGCAAGCAAACACAGAACTGCAGTTCAGCACTTAAAATTCACTGCATTTATCTATGAAAATCATAACAGAATTAGTTTCAACAACTCAGAAGAATTGTATATTGTTGGATATCAACTATAGTTATGAAATATCAAAATATAATAAACGAGCCTGTGGTGAGTTTATTATATTTTTAAATTGCATAATCATTAACAATTCTTTACAGTTATGAAAACTATAAATCACTTTAAAATGTTACAGTCTTTCAAACTTTTGAAAGCAAGTCAATTGTGAATATGTATATCTGTAGATAAATTCAAAAATTTTTATTTTGACCCTAGTGTTATTTTACCATAGCACGTCCAGAGGTTCCTGATAAGGGGAATATCCCTTGTTTTTGCACTGTATTCAGGTCATAAAACAGAAAGCTTTGCAGCAAACCATTGAAGACAAACTGTGTGGAGAAAAGTAATGCTCCATGCAGTATAAAGATTCCTTCTATGTTCTTTGAAAGACAGCAACTTCTGGAGGCAGTTTAGAAGTATAAATTTCTGCAAATCACCCATTTCTCCTCTTCAAAACTTGTTGCCTTGTTGTCCTTTCCAACTTTTTTTCTTTCAACTGTTACTACTAAATTTTTTTTAATTGATTAACTTCTCATCCTAATAAAAGTGAAATATGGCTAAATGGATGTTAAACTCTAACTAATTAATCAATCAATTTTTTGATTAACTTGACACTGGTATCCAGTACATATACTAACCTGGGGCACATGAACAGCTGTATCTTTGTATATCCGGATGACATACACCATCATTTAAACATGAGTTTTGGTAACATTTCTGTGATAAAATACTACAGTTCTTGCCTTCATATCCTGTTCCCTGTAATATAAGGAAGATACCAGTTCTAATCACGTTCGATAAGTCTCCTTACCTTAAAAAACTTCTTTTCTATGTAAGAAAGCATTTGTTTTCTTGAACTTCATCTCTAAAGGAATAGAGACATTTTATAATTTTTTAAAATTCCACTTATGATTGATTAACTGAATACTGAGTTACCATAAAGAATAAAAAAAAATCATTTTTGTATTTTGTATATAGATTTTTATTTATGACCTTGGTTTTGCACAAGTTATATCCCTCTTTTAAATTGCGGATATTTTCATGATCCCTTGTAATGTTGTAATTTGACTGTTGATCTTTGAACTACAAGTCTGATAAGACAGTCAGCATCATCATTTCCAAGTTGCACACCAAATTTAAATAAATCCAACCAATACAAGCCATGAAATCTCTAAGGAAAATTTGGTTTATAGTTAAAAATCGAAGTTTTATGCCACAATTGGATGCCCAACAGACTTAAAAATCGTGTTATTACACAATACAACTCACCATTTTGAAGCTTCAGATCAAATTTCAGATCATTCAAACTTATAAAAGCAAAGAAATCTTCAACAAAAAAGATTGTTGAATGACAGCATACAGACAAAGTGAAAACTACTCAATACAGGGTCCTAATTATTTCTTGTTCCTCATTTGGCAAAGTAAGTGTAAATTATATATGGATTACACAACAAGATCCCGTTCATTACCACGGATAGTTAAATTTTAAAATTTTAATTGCAATGCAGAGCTTTTTTAAATTTTTAAAATCAACTATCGAGAGTGGATAATATAGGATCATAGTCAGGATAAAATGGTGCAATCTTTTTCTCTAATGATAAATGATTAACACCAAGAATTGTATTCCCAAAAGATTTGGCAGGAAATACCACGGGGCTTTATTCAAAATATGTTGAACATGAAAATTTATAGAAACAGTCAGAACCAGTTTAAACTTCATGTATCATTACAGAATGTGCCTTTCCATACAGTAAATGATAACATATCCTGTTTGTAATGTAAGCTAATCTCACTCACCGTACAGTTACAAACAAAATCATCAATCATATCAATACAAACACCTCCATGTTCACAGGGATCAGGGTTACATTCATTTTTCTCTTCACATGTACTACAAGAAAAAATTGCACATACCATAGATGTATTTATGTATTNGGGATAACAAAGATTTGTTTTAGATGAAATTGTTTTGTGAGGATCAGTTAAAAAAATCTAGCAAACTTTTTTCCTTTACATGTTAGATTTAGTCCAAAGCTTCTAGTCCTTTCCACCCAGTTTGAAATTTTCCTCTTCACAAAATACATGCATTTTCTGTTACCGATTTCAATTTTTGACAGTATTTTTCGGATTAGTAGTCCTCTGTTTAAATATATGATAAACTGTATAATACATGGCAAAATCCGTATCACATGCCGTATCATCCCTCGACCAATATCAGCCCTCGGGCCAGAGGCCCTCGTGCTGATATTGGTATCTCGGGATGATACGGCATGTGATACGGATTTTGCCATGTATTATTCCCTATTTTAAATTGCGGATATTTTGATGATCCCTTGTAATGTTGAAATTTGACTGTTGATCTTTGAACTACAAGTCTGATAAGATACTCAGCATCATCATTTCCAAGTTGCACACCAAATTTAAATAAATCCAACCAATACAAGCCATGAAATCTCTGAGGAAAATTTGGTTTATAGTTAAAAATCGAAGTTTTATGCCACAACTGAATGCCCAACAGACTTTAAAATCGTGTTATTACACAATACAACTCACCATTTCGAAGCTTCAGATCAAATTTCAGATCATTCAAACTTATAAAAGCAAAGAAATCTTCAAGAAAAAAGATTGTTGATAGACAGCATACAGACAAAGTGAAAACTACTCAATACAGGGTCCTAATTATTTCTTGTTCCTCATTTGGCAATGTAAGTGTAAATTATATATGGATTACACAACAAGATCCCGTTCATTACCATTAATTGCAATGCAGAGCTTTTTGAAATTTTTAAAATCAACTATCGAGAGTGGATAATATAGGATCATAGTCAGGATAAAATGGTGCAATCTTTTTCTCTAATGATAAATGATAAACACCGAGAATTGTATTCCCAAAAGATTTGGCAGGAAATACCACAGGGCTTTATTCAACATATGTTGAACATGAAAATTTATAGAAACAGTCAGAACCAGTTTAAACTTCATGTATCATTACAGAATGTGCCTTTCCATACAGTAAATGAGAACATATCCTGTTTGTAATGTAAGCTAATCTCACTCACCGTACAGTTACAAACAAAATCATCAATCATATCAATACAAACACCTCCATGTTCACAGGGATCAGGGTTACATTCATTTTTCTCTTNACAGAGACATGTATCAGATCCCTCAATACAGGTACCATATCCACAGTCAACTGAGGAACAGTCATCAATGTAGGTGTCACAGTTATATCCAGTATATCCTACAATAGAGTTAAATGTGAACAAGATTGCTACGCGAAGCTATGTCCCCCGCAGCTGCAGTAAAGTCGACAAAGTCCCATTTCTCATGTAAAATTTTGTGAATCAAAATGGCGGCAGGATATGGTCAACTGCATTAGGTGGCAAACAGCCAAGCGAAATTCCCTTAATTGGATTATGACGAGATGTGTCCACATGAGACTTCCTATGTTGTAGTATGCATTAAGTCGATAAAGTCCCATAACTCTAGTAAAATTTGTCGAATCTAAATGGCGATGTGATATGATCTAGTACTAAAGGTGGCTAACAATTCTGTAAAAATGGAATAAATTCTGACCAGCGGTTTCTGAGGAGTTGGGTCCACAAGATTTGCCATTGTATAACAATGTGGAAATAATCAAAGTCCCATAACTCCAACAAAATTTGATGAATCAAAATAACGATGCGATATGATCTAGTACTAATGGTGACTAACAAACCTGTAAAATTTGAATTAATTCTGACCAGAGGTTTCTGAGGAATTGCGTCCACAAGATTTGCCATTGTATAACAATGTGGAAATAATCAAAGTCCCATAACTCCAACAAAAATTGACGAATCAAAATAACGATTCGATATGATCTAGTACTAATGGTGACTAACAATCCTGTAAAATTTGAATTAATTCTGACCCGAGGTTTCTGAGGAGTTGCGTCCACAAGATTTGCCATTGTATAACAATGTGGAAATAATCAAAGTCCCATAACTCCCACAAGGGGGACAATTAAAAAAGGGGAGGGTCAAAACCATCATTACAGAGACATTTATCAGATCCCTCTATACAGGTACCATATCCACAGTCAACTGAGGAACAACTCTCAATGTAGGTGTCACAGTTCTAGCCTGTATATCCTACAATAGATTTTTATGTGTTTTGAACATCATCTACATTTTGAGACTATGAGAGAGGGGGCAATATAAACCAATAAATAAATCACTACATACTGGTTACTGTAAATTTTCCAGCCTATTAATCAGATTTTTTCAACTTCTCATATAGATTAATGTCAGTTATTTTCAATCAAAGGCAGTTCTCAACCACTGCATCAAAGCCATGAATTTATTGTAAGCAGTGTCAAACATTCGGTAAATATTTACATGCATGCATTCAGTTAGCATTAATACCTTTAAAGAAATGAACTCAGCAACATTTTAGTAAGATAACATATAATGCTTGCAAATATGTTACATTTACTCCACACTATAATCACGTCTAACAGCAATAGGTGGCATATAAACTTTTATGAAACTGCACTTCCCTCGTTTTGAGTGGTTTCCTAGCATCATTAAGTAAAAGAAATAATATTGGTGTTTTTGTACCATAATCTCAAATCTCACCTGGATTACAGCTACAGGTGTAACTGTTAATACCATCAGTACATATACCATTTACACATGGCCCACTGCTACATTCCTGTATATCATGCTCACATAAATTACCTGCCAAATTAAACAACTGCATGTATTGTGCATGTTTATTTTAATGATCCACAGAGAAATGAATTTTATTTTGTATTATCAACTTAAATGATAGGGTTCTCTTCAGCTTAGTTGTGCACATACATCTGTAATATGTAAAACTAATGTTATTAGAAAGTCTTTTGAAACAGGTGTCAGTATTAAACAAATTTCTTCTTTGACACAATTTGATCCTTTTTCAAATCCTAATTGTCCTTTCCTTATCACGACTTTTAAAGTTCCTAAACCAAAGTCTTAAAACAATTAAAATTCCACAAATGTCATTTTTTTTTACGATTGTTTACACATAGCCAGCCATCAATCAGCTGTTTATCACATTTTGATTGGCTAAACATATGAAATAAGCTTATGTCCTTTTCAACCGCAAAAAAATTAAACAAACAGTTTTTGAGTAAATTTCTTCAAAATTGTGTTTTACAATCATAATCATCATGGCACAACAAAAGTGTCAAAAACATCAAAGTTGGCATTCTGAGCTGGACATCTGATTCGAAACTGAATGTAGTATTTTAGAATTATAAATGTATAATATGGACATGCTTGTTCAGAATTTCACAAAATCTTGATTACCATTAAAACCAGGATTACACTGACAAGTAAAATGTCTTCCACTGTCTACTGCTACACACACTCCACCATTTTTACACACATCAGGTGAAGCACAAACTTGTGGATCTGCAAAAACCAAACAGTTCCACTCACATGTTACATCAAACAAAGTATTCAATTTGCATTTAAGAAAAAAATGTAATTATGTACTACTTCTCAATCAATTTTCTACAGTCATACAAAAGTTTTTTTTATTTAAAATTAAAGAGGGAGATAACTCTTGCAAAGTGTCTTATAATATGACACTGATAAGTCATACAACATTTTAATTGTGTTCAAATTTAAGTCAAAACTTATGTGAAAGAGTTATGACTATCAGTATAAGAACATCACTCTTTTTTGTAAATTTTAGCTTGCTACCCATTGAAACCAATATGTAGGCAACAAACAAAAATCCTTTCAAAAATTATTTTTGGAGCGAGTATCAACCATTCCTCTGGAAAGTCATCAAGGATTAGGAAAATAGTCTAGGCAGTGAAAAATGACTTTCTTTTTGCAAAACTATAGACAGGATCTTTACAGAACTGTAAAAACATTTTGAAATAATGCACATTACTATTCAATTTTTACACTGTTCAATCTGAGTTGTACAAAGATTGGAAAGCTAATAATGTTGTCTTTCAGCCATTATCCTTAATGTATTTATTACTTTGTCAAAATAATCCTCACCAAATTCCAAAATTGTGAAAATAATACAATTATTCAACAATTCCACAGTTCAGAATTATACTTTACCGATGCACTGTGTAGGTGATGAACTGCCTTCAAAAGTAGTTACTAATCCTGGTGGACATTCTATACATGACTTGGAGTTGGTTAGATTTGTATAAAACATCTTTGGACAAGGTTTACAGGGAACCAGTCCTGTCTCACTGTACTGTCCTACAGGACATTTATCTGTAAAAAGTACAAATATACAAAGTACATACATATATGAATCAATTCATAACAAAGTAACTTATTATATATACAAGTAATACTGAAACCTTTGGTTTTACTTTCAGTCAGAGTTCAATGTGGTAAAGAGTGAAGCAGGATTGGTGATAAATACATTTAATGGTAATTCATAAGAATCCATTTTGATCTACAGAGTCTTTTTATGTCAGTATTACCAAACTGGCTGAAAGATTTCAACTAAGATTGGTACCTCCTTAGTTTTTGTGCAGAATTTTGCAAATGATAGTCACACTGTGATTTCTGTGAAGTTTAAGTTGCAAGGATTGATTACTGGCGTTTGGCCACATAAGTGAACACCTCCGTCTTTTAACATATTGATATGACATGCAAAATATTTTACCAATGATCATCCATTTTTCATGTATATTCTGAAATTATGTACCTTTAAAGAATTTCTGACAAAATTTCAAGAAATTGACATTACTCCTTCACCCAATTTTTAAGACTTATAAATTTCTAAACTATGTGTAGAGGCCGTGGTGGGGTATGAAAATTGAAAGAGGTTCAGAACCTGTTTTGCAATAAATTTAATCCACTGTGTTGGTTGACACAAGTGACATTTTAAATATGTGCAAACATCACGTTTATTTAACTGGGAAACATCGGTAAATCGTTGCTTTCTTCATAGTTTCAAATTAATCAATGACAATGAATACAGTGACCATTTAAAATTGAATCCATTACCATAACATTCTGTCAATGATGCAGTGCCTGCCATAATTGTTGATTTCCCTGTCGGACACGACTGACATATTGTAGATTTATAAGTATCTGTAAATGTACCAACTCTACACTTTGTACATGGTTGTAGCCCTGCTGTTGGTGAAAATTCTCCTGGTCTACATGTATCTGAAGATAAAGGGTCTTATATGATGCTTTGAATTTGGTTATCACATGAAATGCATGTTAATTGGACAGACACGATGCATAATATCATGAAACTAAAGGGACAACAGGAAACACCTACAATGGCTGAAAATAATAATTACATGACCACAATCTACCAGGGAACTACATTTGGAAAGTAGGATAGTATATATATTAAAATGGATATTTTCATATGCCATATTAAATAAAAAATTTCAGTAGAAGTCTTCTTTCTTGAATTCCTCATTTTGCCAAAATAAAATATACATTAGATTCTCATCCTATCCTGCTCAAATTTTTTCAGCCCGCTAAAAAAAAATTTTTGGATTTTTTTTCTCAATTTTGGACATTTTCTTCAAATTTTAAGGCATTTTTTGCCAAAAGGCCATAATGAAATAATTCCTAGATTCTCATCAATTTTTTTCTCAAAATTTGGAACAGGCAGGTAAATTATATTATATATTTTTATCAAATTTTTTGAAAAATGCTGTCATTTTAAAAGAAACTAGAAAATGTGTTTATAAAATATGAATGCCCCACCAACAAATTTATCGCAATAGATAACCTTAGCCAATCATGAATGGAATTTAGTCCCTGTCACTGAAATATGATGTGTAGTTGATGAGGAATGGACCTTAATGCAAAATTTAACAAAAGTCACCCAAGCGTAAAATATAGGTCAAACCCACTTAATTCTCAATGATTTTGGTAGTACTCATCAAGGCAACACATTTGATGAAACATCATTGTTGTATGATGTGTAGTTCTTGAGAAATGGACTTCAATGCAAAATTTAACAAAAGTCACTCAAGCGTAAAATGTAGGTCATGGATCCCTAATTGTTGGCGAATCTGGTAGTACTAAGCAAGGTGCATATACTGATGTAATAATATTACAAGAGGCTCTCAAGAGCCTGTATCGCTCACCTGGACAATGGCTGACATAGATAAAAGGCATTTCCAATAGGAAAAACGAAACATAAAATTTAGCAGAATACTTTTTTTCTTCTAAAATTACAGTATTCTTGTTTGGTTTCCATGGCAACCGAAAGATCCACCATCCATTACAACCCATAACAGAACACCATTCAAAAAAAATTTGGGCAGGGGTTCCCCTTATAATTAAAGTAATACATAGTGCTGAAATTAAAACATACAGACCACTTTAAAAGGGCCAATGTAAAAACTATGTTCCAGATGTACGGACCTACCAGATACATTTTTTGGATGGGACCACCTAAGGACCATTGTGGCTAAGTTTGGTTCTAATTGGACTTAGTAGTTTCTGAGAAGAAGATCTTTGAATGTATATTCCATAGGGTCTAATGTTAAAACTATGTTCCCGCTGGCGGCCATCTTGGATGAGGTACAGACCTGCCAGCTACATTTTTT
>MJUU01004753.1:66709-89866 GCA_002080025.1 Modiolus philippinarum | reverse complement strand
AAGATCTTTGAATGAAAAGTTTACGCCAGACGGACGGACGCCGGACGCCAAGTGATGGCAAAAGCTCACCCTGGCATAGCCAGGTGAGCTAAAAATATTACAGGAGGTTACCAAAATATGGACCTAAACGCTAAACTTAACATCGGGACGAAAGGATGTACGTACGTACGGACGGACGGACAAGGGTAAATCTATATACCCCTTCCACTTCTTGGCGGGGGATAATAAATCGAATACACGGCATAGATAAGCAATGATCACAAATTTACACCTTTATATATTTGCCTTTTTTTCAAAGAACATAATTAAATATAAATTGCCTTTTGTTTTAGAAAATACAAAATCCTTACCTAAACAGGGTGTTGTTCTATTCAAAGTACAAACAGAACATTCTGTAGGTACATCTGTTTGATTGACAGGACACACCTCACATGTTCCACTTCTTTCATTACCATATGTACCTTTAGGACAATACACTGTAAAACAAAATAACTGGTCTTAGCAAGGAAACACTATCAGTCATAAAAAATATTACAATTCTCATTCAAAATTTATATTTTCATTAAATTTAATATGAAAACTTTATTATTCAAAGATATAACTTTAGTTAAAGTTTTAAAAAGTAGTTCACTTGTAATGGTCAAGGTCATTAGATATAATTCTACTGCATATATATGAACATGAATATCTCCTCAAAAGTAAGTAAAGTAACTCAGAACCGAACCGTCAATCTAAAACCAATAATTCAAGGACAATGGCAACATTGGATACAACATTGAAACAGAGACACAGCTTGAGTACGGCACTGAAAAGAAAAATGAAGACACACACACAAAGATGAACAACACAGACCCAATAAAAAAAATATGTGAGATCAGGTACAACGGTATAGTAAGCATCTTCTGCTTCTTATAAGACACCCGCCGTGTTGGATATGTCAAATCTGGTAGAGGAAACAACAATTAAGCTTTAAAGGGAAGATCTGTTGTCATTTGGGAAACAGATATCCCATCATGGTACAAGATCGTGATGTCGACCATAAATCATGTCTTCAGTTAATTTCATATATTATTTACAAATGTATGTTTTGTCTTATTTTGATTTTGGTTGTAATCCTGATCATGGATTGAATGCCAATAAAACTTGAAATTTGTAGTCTGTAATGAATGTAAATGCTTTTGACATTTTCCAAAACATATTACCAAACAAGTGGTTATTTTTGAGGGTTGAAAATTTTGCAATTTCTTTCAAAACTGCTTGATTTTATTTTTGCGGGATGTAATATTTGTGATTTCTTATCTTTCATTGTATAAAATCCTGTATCAATTACCGTATAGTGGGTAATTTTCGTGAGGTTCTAATTTTCGCTATATTCGCGAGGTTTTTTGAAGTGCGAAAATAATAACTCATGAAATTAAAGCCAGGATATGTTCATACATGTATATCCCTTACACTATTTTCCATTCGTGAAAGTTGATGACCGCTAAAATTAAAAACCCCTGTTTGAGGAACAAATCGCGAAATTTGGCAACTGTAAAAATTACCCGCTATACGATATATTTCACCGAATGCAATTTTATAACATCAGAATAACCAAGAATAACACAAAAAATAACCACTTGTACGATGACTTCTAGGTACTTACTGCAAAATCTACTTGTGTTGAATACAGTAAAGCTTGGAGGACAGGAAAATTTCTGTTTTGTTTCATTTGGAGTAGCTGTTAATGTTAAGTTATTACAACCAGGAGGATCCAGTGTAATATCACCCAATGATGTAATGTTTTGTGCGGTTAAATTTCCACAAAATTCCATCTCCTCTAAATCCAAAACTGTCAAGTTATTAAATATTAGCGCCACAGTCACAAACAACTTTCCCTCCTACAAAATAAAGCAAATATACAGCAAGTTAGATATGTTTTGTCATTTTTCGTGCATTTAAAAAGAAACTTTTCTTGTAAAACTAAGAGGTAGTCTATCTGTTAAACACTACAATAGCAGATCTGTTGACATCTTCAAAATGGTATCAGTATTCCAGCAGTAATGTTTCCGTGAATATCAATATTTTTGAGAATTCTTTCCCGTGTATAAAACAAATGAAAGATACTAAACTTTTTGGGGGTGATTAACTCTTTTGCGTAAAACAAAACAATGAAAATGAAGGCCGTTTTGAACATATTTTTCTTTATATTTACTGTGGAAGTACTTTTATCCATGGACATCAATTTTCGAGATTTTCATAAAAATAACTATTTGGTAGGCACTTAAATTTCTCTGTTTCGATTTCTATGCATTAAAACTGAAAGAAAATTGCTATTCTTTGAGAACTAAGTTTCGTGATTTTAGTGAACCACCCAACCCACGAAAATTGAAATCCAACAAACAATAGTACTTTCACAGTATATGACATAAACAGATTTGTCATTTCATCTGTCGAAATCATTTTGTCAACTCAATCCGCCTTTTTCTTCTTCTTCATTGTTCTCAAAATATAATTGATAAGTTCGAGTTTTACGTTCAGTGAGGAATATTCCAGCCATATCAGGACGAGTACAAGTTAATGAATTCCAAAAATCATATGTTAAGGAAGAAATACATAAAATAGGAAGGTCAACTTGAGCACCAAGTTGGAAAATGGGTAGGGGCAGAAAATTTTGTCTTCCATATGACCCCTAGCGAGTCTGATCTTGAAGGGGTCTTTAAACTGCAAGGGGTGTGGTGTTTCTCCAGTTGGTCAACAATGGTTTGTGGTCAAGCTTCCCGTATTATAACCTGTATACCCAAATGCCACTGGAAAATGGGTAGGGCAGGAAATTACCCCTTCCATGTGACCACTAGTGAGTCTGCTATTTGACACCCCAAACAGACCTATTTCAACCGTGCACTTAAAATAATATGCCCAACAGAATTATTTCAACTGAGCGCTTAAAAGAATGTGTTAATCTATCTGAGGATTCTCTAAAGAGAAGTGGGTGTTTTTACTTGAAAATCTGCAGAAAATATGGAAAATCTGTAGTGGTAAACACCTCTGCAATTGATGCAATACTCAATTTTCACAGGTATAAATAAGGTACTTCCTTGGAAAAGGCATTGTATTTGAGAGACTCAACTGAAGCCTTGACCTATGATATACATGAAATTATTGAATTGTTTTCAAAAAAAAGTTTATTTACACTAACCTGATTTAATACTTGATAAATGATAATGATTATATAATGTGCACTCAATAAATTCTAGACATTTTCAGTGCTAGAAATAAAAAATTTGCCATGGTTGCCCGGAAATTTTTTTCCAGACAACCAGCTGACCAAATTTGGTTGCCTGGATTTATATAAAGTTGCCCGAACAATTATGATGAGAAAAAAAATTTGGGGCTGTTGGGGGCAATTGTAATGTTCTACATTGAAGTCCTGCCTTGATACACACAGTACATGTCATTTTCTAGATACGATAACATAACCCTCAGTCCACTACGTGAGGGTTGCAACTCGGTCCAATTACCCGTAATGTCAGCAAAATTATGGTTTTATTATGAGCTTACCAGACCCTTGATTGTAATAAATCCTGAAATTTACACTTTTCCTCCATTTTCAATATAAAATATGCATATTTTTTTCATATTACAAGTGTTTTACATCACATTGAAAATCTGAAGCGAAGGTTTCGAAAAGTAAATCGCCGTTTTGACAGAGACTGATGAATAAAATCATAAAATGCTGCCACGATTTTGCAAATCAATGTCGGTTACCGACCAGAATTTAACATTGATATAATCCGGAGATGTCCGAAATTGGTTTTAAAATCCTACATCTGATCATATTCTTCAAGATAAATTTCAAAATGGCCGAAACTTGGGAGAACAATTTTAAAATCGCGTTTTGAAAAAGAACGTTTTGAGCCACTTCAGGAGATATTTGCACAGAAATATAAGATTCATAAGCAGTATAAATTGATAATGTTTATATATCAGTAGGTATTTCGCATACAAATTGAAATTTATTTTGCTCCATTATGACCAATGGAACCGTTATCGTATCTAGCTCTTAGAGAAAATCGTATACGGAGAAGACATGATATTACTCAGGTCAGTCATTTGCGCAAGCGTTAGTAAGATCTTCTATGCAAAGGAGAAAAAAAATCGACTATCACAAACGAAAACAATCCACGGTGACTTTATTAAAAATAGCTGGTTGCCCGAGATTTTTTTTACCGGACGACTAAACTGATATAATAAACAAAATTAAGTTGCCCGAAGTGACTTTTGGTCGTCTATGACGACCGGACGACCAAATTTCGAGCACTGCATTTTCAAGATGGCAACAATCTCTGTGGGCCCTGTCATACACCAATTTGACACTGACGACAAAGTTCAAGGTCAAGGGTTGCCACCCTTGGTTCATAACATACTGAACTGAAGTGATCTATCAACATACCATATACCAAAGGCTTATCTCAAAAGACAAATAAGTTGTAACTTGGACACGACTTTGTCATTAAGAAAGCAATAATCTGACCTTAAGACAAAGTTATGGTACATGACAGATGGCCTTGAAGTGAAATATTAAAAGCTGCTTTGTTAATCATAAAAAGGGTGCTCTTTACTTGCAACCATAAGTGATAACGTATGTCAGTTACATGCCAAAGGTCAGAGGTTCTCTCCAGGTGTTCTGGCCTCTCCATCACTTAAACTGAAAGTCTTGTTAACTCCATGCATACAAACAAACAAGTATTATTTTATTTTCAAGAGAGCAAAAGGGATTGGACACAAGTTATATAACATTAATAAGAGTACTTTTCCATCAACTTTGTTTAAATAACTAAATTATTTTTTGAAGGGTAGAAGGACCATTTTCTGGATGCTAGGATCAACCTTTTCATTCAGCAGGAATTAGGGATTATCATACATGTATAAGGGGATTCAGGCTATGTATTGTCATTATTCTGAATTCAGGGCTGAAAAATTGATTTCTTTGGGAATTCAGAATTGAAAGTTTGTTTCTCGAGCATTCAGGATTCGAAAGTTAAATTTGTCAGGAATCTGGGATCAGAACCCCTCCTACCCATCCTCATTCTTCCACAATAAAAAAAGATAATAAAGTAACTACCTTATTGTCTTGGTCATAGGTTGGAATCATCATAAAATCCCTTTCACACTCTGGAATTGATATATTATTAAAAATCCATATAAGTTCACTTCCATACTTCTCTTCACAGTCATGGGAAGTACTAACTATAGGTACTGTATACACAACTTTTACTGTGTATTCCGGAAGGCTATCCAATCCTGTAAATTAACAAATATCATGGATGTAGTAAGGTGAAATTAAATGAATCTACAACTTTAAATTGATACCAGAAATATTTTTAGGAATATAAGAAACTAATGGAAAATGAAGGAAAACGCTAGAGAGAACCATTTACCACTAAAAATCTGACATTTTATACAAACAATTTCTAAATGGATTTTCATAATTTGCTTATTTTTTTCTATTTACAAAGCTTTGTCAAAGCAAATGGCAAGTTTTCATTCTAATTACAAATTTTTTGAGACTCATACACCCAAATTAGATTTCAGGGCAGTTTCTACTTTTCATGAACCTTGTCTTCTCAACAAAGTCACACCAATAACAAAATACTGTGGAAGCTAGGACATAAATTTTCGTTGTATTCCTAGATATTACTATTTCGTTAATACCTAAATTCATGGTTTTGAATTTTTTTTTCATTAAAACTTGACAGGGAGAATGCATTTCGTTGGGAACTTAACTTTGTGGTCTTAGAGAACCCCAAAATCCACAAAAATTAGAACTCCATGAACAATAGTACTTTCACAATATTATACTCACTTGTAGCTTCATATGTAAAGTTACATGACACAGAATTTCCCGATGCATCATACACTGTAGCCATAACACTGACATGATCTTTTATTCTAATGTCCGTACCCACTGGTGGGTAGTATATGATATCTGTGACACTACCAGTACTAGTCACACCTGTTTTGTTGTATCTAATGTCTACTGTATCAATCACTGTATGATATGGTACCATAACTACATCAACTGGACAGGTAATTGTCAGAGGGTGTTTTTCTAAAATAAATATAATTGTCAGAGGGTGTTTTTCTAAAATAAATACATTTTATAAATATTAGTTACAATGAACTGTCTTTAAATTACCATATTTGGTACAACAGAATTTTTTTGCAATAATTTAGGTTGACAATATATCAAGTGAATAAATTACATAGATATTATGTAACCTTGAAATATGAACCTTGAAAATGGGGAACAATAAATGAGGGATCAAAAAGAGGGGCTGGATACCTTTTATTGAAGGAACCATCTACAGACCATTTGTTCTAATTATACTACTTATTTATGAGAAGAAGATCTTTGAATGTGTTTTCCATAGTGTCAAATGTTAAACTATGTTCACTGCTGGCATCCATCTTGGTTTAGCTACAAACATGTCAGATAGATATCTTTTTTGGAAGGGACCATCTCAAAACAATTTGGACTAAGTTTGGTTATCATTGGACTAGAATTTTCAAAGATGAAGATTTTAGAATGTGTTTTCATATGGTCCAATATTAAAATATGTTCCCCCTTTTCAGTTATGTTGGATTGAGAGAGGTCCTGGCCTATAGCCTGGCTATATCCAGGTGAGCTAAAAATAATGAAAAGTCAATTAAATAAACATACCAATAAGATTGACCTGGATATCACACTGTGCTGAGTTACCAGAACTGTCTTCTGCAGTAAATGTAACAGTTGTACTCTGTAAAATAAACATAAATGTAACAGCTGTACTCTATAAAGGCAAATGTAACAGCTGTACTCCAAAGGTAAATGTAAATCTTGTACTCCGTAAAATACAAGTAAATGT
This sequence comes from Modiolus philippinarum, assembly GCA_002080025.1. NCBI lineage: Eukaryota > Metazoa > Mollusca > Bivalvia > Mytilida > Modiolidae > Modiolus > Modiolus philippinarum. Next base: position 82,979 of record MJUU01004753.1, on the reverse strand, counting down.
AGCAGTTATAAATTAAAAAGGTAAAGGTAACAGCTGTTCTCCATAACATGAACATTAATGTAACAGTTGTTCTCTGTAAAATAAATGTAAATGTAACAGTTATTCTCTTTAGAATAAGTGTAAATGTACTAGTCATCCTCTATAAATAAAGTTTGAAAACTGCCTATATATACTTGAGCTAAGCAATAAACAATAGTTCTCTTCATAAGAGCTTTTGAACAACATGTCAAAATGCTTAACAGCAGATAATTTCATTAACATCTACTGTGTAGTGGGTAATTTTCATGAGGTTCTAATTTTTGCTATATTTGCAAGGTTTATGGAAGTGCGAAAATTAAAACTCTTGAAATAAAAGTCAGTATATCTTTATATATGTTTGTCCTTTACACAATTTTCCATGCGCAAAATTGATGAATTAAAATTAATTGCCTCTCTTTGGCTCTTTTCGGAATAAATCGCGAAATTTGGCAACCGCAAAAATTACCCGCTATACTCTCATTCACTAAATTCAATGCAATGTTTTACTAATTTTAGAAGAAATTGTACCTCTCTAAATAGATATGGCTGTCTAAAGTCAGATGGTGTGACTGTTACAGTAGGACTGGTACCAGAATTATCTACTGCTGTTGGTACTGTAACATTGACAAACACTGGTCCCCACTGATCTTTGTACACAAACATATCTCTATCTGGACAGTTTTGAAATACAGGAGATTCTGTGTCTATAATATAAATTATACTTATATAGATCTATATACAGTTCAACTTCAATGGCTCAACTTGCAACAACATGAACACTTTTTTGAACAGATATATCATGTTTGGTCGGGGAATTTGTGAAAAATACCAGTCTCGAGAATGCAATTTCCCTCGCCCGTTGGGCTCGGGAAATATAACATCTCTCGACTGGTATTTTTGGGCGAGGGAAATTGCATTCTCGAGACTGGTATTTTTCACAAATTCCCCGACCAAACATGATATATCTGTTTAATTCTACTGAATGACTTTATTTAAAGCGCACAGATGACATCGTTTTTAAATTTTTTACAAGCGTCTCAGTGAAAGATTAAAAAAGGCAAATTTTTTAGCAAATACCCTGGCAGAGGCTTAAAAGTGACAAATTTTTAGGCAAATACCCCGCTGCTTGAAAACTTGCTTGAAATGTCATGGATTTGTCAAAAATACACCGGTATTTGAACAATGAAATTGCAGCATTCTATCATAAGGTAGAATTAATTCTCAAATCCTTTTTCCTGGACCCTTTGTTCAAATTTAACCATTTTTTGACCTCGATAGCATTAACACCCCTCAAGCTCAAACATTTATAATATCTGTCTCTTGGGGGTTCGAGCAAACAAAGTTCTACTGAACTTTGAAGCAGTAATTAAGAATATAAATCAATCAATTTCAAAATTTATTGTTTCTGTTTTTCTAATTACTCCTGTGAGACAATTTTATATATTTTATACAAAGTTTTTGGTTAAAAATATGTTTTTCCTCATTCACAGTAATTTTGTATGAACATTTTCTTGAATGAATGAAACAAGAGATATTGTTATTGCACTCCTAACAGAGAACATGTACTCTATAGAATAAAACTTAAGGATGTAGTAAGGTGAGGTTTTTGCAATTTGTAAAAGTCATTCGGATTTCTCTGTTTTTATCCAGTATTACTATGTAAAGTATTTTGCCCCATTACACCCAATTTTCTAGTCATCAAAGTCTTCAGAAGCTCAATTTAAGTCAGTTAGCAAGATTTTATTATATTGTAGATTTTCCTTCCATGTGAACCATATCAATATTGTGCCCATGCTTTGCTAAGGTAAAAGTCCAAGAGAGCCTTTCCCGCCATTTTTTAAAATGTAAAATATCTTGAAAACAAGGCCCATAACCTTTCAATATATTTAGCATACTTTATTTCTTTAACAATGCTCTTTCCATTTAGGGTATCAATTTAAAATCGTCGATTTATAAAATTTCACCTTACTACATCCTTAACACTTGAAAGGTTATCTCCCCTAGATTGTCTTATAGTGAGCCTTATTTCAGATATGTACATACCAATGCACACAGGGTAAGAGGAGTTCCAAAATGCTTCTGGATGACCTGTGGGAGATCTCTTCTTTCTTTGTAACTGTTTAACTGCTCTTTTCTTCCTCTTTTTTCTTTTACCTGCAAAAATAGTTTAATTTAAACTAAATCTGTTGGCTGAAATCAGTCTAATTTTGGTTGAAAAGATGTTCTTTTTACGTCTTTTTAACCCGGGCTTTTTAAAAACATATCAATACATACAATAATGTACTTTGCATAACATTTTTCATTGTAAATATTTCTAAATACACATAATTTTGCCAGGTTTTCAAAGTCTGGTAACAGAAAAAGTTGATCAGGAACATATCATTTGGATTTTATTTTTGGAAGTTTAGGCTAAGGACTACAAAATATCTTATGGCGGGTTTCATGGCTCTTTAACGTATTATATTTGCAATTCTTCAATGAACATACCAATACTCCTAAAAAAACACATATAACAAGTCCTTCTAAACTCCTGTCTTTTATTTGTCAATCAACCAATCAAGATTCTATAGAAATTCTATTGTATACCAATTTGTACTGCCTGAAGGGGTTTACCTTGATACTCCAGTAATGACAAATTGGTATACAAAAGAATTCTATAGAATCTTGCTTGGTTGATTGACAAAAAAAGATAGGAGTTTTGAAGGAGTTGTTATAGGTGTTACTTGAGGAATATTGGTATGTTCACTGAAGAATTGCAAATATAATACGTTAATGAGCCAGGAAATCCGCCATAAATTAGAAAAATTTGTCTGAGACTTATAATAGACTTGATCAACCTTTATATTTATATCTTATATATAAAGAACAACAATAGAAGCAATTGTGCAATATTTGAAGAGACTTTGTATCATGAACATTTACTCCATATCTCTTCATTGTTTCTGTTACATGAGATTTTGGCTTGATAGTTTTACCTTTTGCTTTTAATGTATAAGATGTATTTTGTGCAAATATTGTGATTTATTGGTAATTTGTATGAATTTTCTTTGATCTACAGAGACTGATAATCTCAGTATCACGGTGTAACACAAGCTCATCCTAATGTGCTCACTTGATACTGGTCGTGATAAAGTCTGTATCAGAAAAGCAAAATGCACTTTATTCCATGTATCTCAACAAAAGTAAATGAAACATATTATACAGTTAAGGCCTTCTTCTCAGAGGAATATGCTTCTTTGTTTCTAAAACACACTTTTACAGAGACAATAAATTGCGGTGAATATTTGTGTCCAGGTCATTAAAAAAACAAATTCACTGATGCAAGTTATATGACATCCAGATACAATAATTCATTCACTTGTAAAGCTATAAAATGCCTGTCACTATTTAACAAAATGTAGTCATCCTATAAACGTATTAAATCTCTACTTTATTTTGTATCAAATTCAATTGTAGTAATTATATGTCTTTACTATACAAAATGAACTAGAACTTTTTGTAAAAGACCATAAATACCCTTATTGGGGTTTGATTACTCTAAATGTAGAATATAAAAGCTGTAACAGGACTTGATCAAACAACATAATACCGTATAGCGGGTAATTTTCGCTGGGTTTTAATTTTCGCATATTTTCGCAGATGGACTTAATACGGGAAAAATTCTACGAATTCTTAGGATATGTGTAGGATCTTTGATAATCCGCGAAAATTTAAAACGCTAATATTTTTGGCATACTCAAATCCGCGAAATTTTTGACCCCGCAAAAATAACCTGCTATACAGTAAGCCTATACCCTGAAAAATTTTTAAAGTCTTAATCAATTTGGAATAGCTGTAAAACAAACTGAAAAGAGCTTTATAATAGCAAGTTTCAGACTTTCAAAAACTATTATGTAATCCTTAAAGACAATGTTTTATCTTCAAAGTCTATAGGCAAAACAGAGACCTGAAAACAAAATACACTGTAAAACTCAAAAGTAGCAAAAATGTTGTTCAACTAACAATCATCATGGAAACTATTGATGACATTTTAAATTTGTTCCAATCTGACAATTAATGTATATTTATCAAAACCAGTGAGAATTATATAACAGGAGTAGGTACATTGAGGATTTATTTTGGCCCTGTAAAATCTAAAAAATTCAGAATTTTACAAGTAAAGTGAAAAATTGTTGTAAGTTTATTCAAGAGGGTCCAAAACAACCGTTTCAAACATTGGTTTACATCTAAAATTATTTTTCCTGCAAGTATGCTCAATAGATATGGCACAATTTAATGATATATTGAAAATTGGATGAAGTTTTCCATATTTTCAAATAGTATTTATGAGAAATGAATAAGGCCGCATGCTTTGACAAGAATGAAATTTTGCAGAAGTTTAAGAATTGTTAAAAGAAAATTTGTAAGCATTTCATTCTGGTCGAAGAATGCGGCCAATGATTGCCAGACTGAAATGTACCCAGAAAATGGCATTTATTGATCATTTTTCTGAAAATGGTTTATTATTCTGAATTTCATGAGTAAATTACTGTTAAATTATCCAAAAATTCAAAGGCATCTTTACTTATTTCAAAATTTACCATTTTAAAAGGTTTTTAGCACCAATTTTTACTTGCATATTTAGTTTTACTTTTCAGACCAAATACAGGCCTTAGTGTACCTTGTCCTTTAAAATTAAGGAATAAATCAATCAAATTGTAAACACCATTTAAAATCGTAGAATTTTTTCACGGTAAGTTCTATTTCACAAAAATTTATGTATTCATGTTAAAGCGACATGTTAGAGAGTGAACATCTAAAAATGAATTCTACTATTGGCAAAAGCTGATGATAGAGACCATCTTGAAATTACTTTAAGGTAGAAGTTGAAGGCCTAATAATGAAATCAAGATGAAGAACAACACTATAAATAACATTGATTATAAATGGGACTTTCACACTTAATATATTTACTCAATGTCCCTTTTTCTATACACTGATAAAAAAGTAAAAAAAATTCTGATAGGAATCAACAATTATGTACTATAGGCATTATTCCAAGTATAAGTTACATGTTAAGATTTTTAAAAATATCAACACATGTTAGTACATATATGTTATAAAACTGTCTTCAAGGCAGATTTGTTACTGGCAAGAAAACATATACATGTGTAATTACTTAGAGTTTGCCTAAAAATAATCTAATAAAAACCTGTGAAAAAAATGCCACTTTGTTGTCAATGAAGCAAAACCAAGTACATAAGTATACAGTAAAACTTGTAGAAAATATTTTTTCAGATGAAGAACAAAAATTCAGGCCTAAGCTAAACAGTAATGAAAAATTAGTGATGAAATTTCATTACTGTTTAGCTGAGGCCATTGTAAAAATATCTTTCATTCTCACCCCCTCTCGCCAAAATTTTTTCATTCCCTGAAAAAAATACTTTTAGCTTTTGCTCATTTTCAATCATTTTCTTCAAAATATACAGTATTTTCAATTTTTACTATTAATGGTAAAAAAAAAATTGCCAGCCCACCCTTAGTTTTTTCATGGGTTGAATGAGAAGCTACAATTTTTAAGATGACCTTGTCTGACATAAGTGTGTATTGGTACTCGAAATTCCAGGTGCCACTACTGCCATGACCAATAATGTGAATATGTTTTGATAGTGAGATATATGAGGGGGGACCGGATGGGGTCTCATCCTGGATTCCCAACTTTATTTTTACTAAATCAAGAAATCCAAAACTACAAAGGAACTTAAAACTGATGAAATCCCAATATTTTTATATTTCTGTTGCATTTAATTTCCATAATCGCGGGCTTTGAATTCCCGCGCTTAAAAACTTCCAATCCTGACATCCCGAAAAAGGTCCCCCACCTCATATATTGATTTAGCCCTCTTAGGTAACATAGCTTGCTTCAAGTTTCCCTAGAATTTTTTCTACTTTTATTTTGAAGATATATAGTATCTATCTCAAGGGAAAAGGTGAGATAGGCTGATCTCAAACCCGAAGGCTAAGATATCATGTCCATCCGGAGGCTTGCCGAGGGATAGACAAAAGATATCTTAGCCTGAGAGTTTGAGATCAGCCTATCTCGCTTTTTCAAGAGGGTTTGATACATTTTCTCGCATTCACGTTGTGAAATTACTCGCAAAACCATGACCAGGTTTGACTTTCACAAAGAAATATCAAAAACGTTCCCGGGAAAAATATGACATCACAATTGGTGTACACTTACTGAAGCTAGATACTAACTTTGCTTTCAACAATTGGCGCACAATTTTAAATCTCTGTTTAAATATAAATCGCATATCTCGATGTCAATAATAAATTGCTAGTCCAAAGGTACATTTTCATTCTTTATATAAACAGTAAGATTTATTAAATCAGACAACAAATAATACTGGATAAGTCTTTTGAAAATTCGAAGCGATGGCAGACATCTTGGAATTTTCGCACGTGCTTACGATTGAAGTGAGACAGTCCCCCGCAAAGAGGTAAGATAATATGAATCTAACACGGGTGGGTGTGCGAGACAAGGAAATCTCACACACCCAAGGGCAAGATTAAGGTTGTCTCTGACGAGGCTTCGCCGAGTCAGAGACTACCTAATCTTGCCCGAGGGTGTGTGAGATTTCCTTTGTCTCGCACACATACCCGTGTTTGATTTGTTTTCGCACCCTGCCAACACGAACGGGCAGTTGCTCATTTTGACATTGGACATCATGTTTTGTACTACCAAGCATGTACGTTGGATTTCTGTTGACACTAAATAATTCAAAACATAATACATTACACAATTATTTACTTGGCTTACTGTGGCTTTTCATTTGTGTTCACTTATACACTGAAATCGTTGATCTGAAATTTGACCTTCCCGACTTTTGTTTACTTACGGGAGTTACGTCCCCTTTTATGACGTCAAAAGATTCAAGCGGGATTTTTGAATGTTGAGTATAACGTTATTTTTAGAATTATCTGGTACATATGATAGGTGTCAAGAGTTAAAGACACAGTTTTATAAGTCGGAGATGTTTCTAAATTGGAAAAACAGGAAGACAAGTGCATTATGAATGTCAAGCAGATACAATAACCGCGGGAAAAAGATCGTGTAAGTGTTCTCACCCAGGCGGTTGGGTGAGACGGAAAATGGGTGGGTGAGACCGAAAAATCTCACACAGGCTTTGGCTACATAGAAAGAAAGCACTACAGATAGGGTGAGAAAGAAATATCTCACACCACCAAAATCACCAGATATCTCGATCCCATAGGTGAGAAATTGAATACTGACCCATTAAATTTTGAGATTTAAATTATATTTCTAAATATTGATGAAACCATAAAGGCCTTCTAGGGGTGGGTATTTCAGAATTTCGAAATTGGGATTAAAATCACTTGAGAACCTTGTTTCTATTTATTAAACCTACATTTTGGGATTAAAATCACTCGAGAAACTTAAATTTGCTACTGTGTATTAAAACTAGATTTTTTTAGTGCCTGACCTGTATACCATATGTCTTAATTGAACACCCCTAAAAAATCTCTCAAAATAATTCTTGTGGGTTTTTTGTTTTTTGTTTTGTTTTTTGTTTTTTTGACTTGTCAAAAGAAGAAATGTTAAAATATTGGAAAAAAATATTATTGTTTAAAGATATCAGATGACAAGTGTTTTGCATTCCTGAGATTGCATGAACCCGGGTAAATACCAAATTTTACTGTACAAATTAAAAATAAAATTATTTATACTGGATGTAATTAAGCTTTTGGTTATAAAAGCTGGATATACTATTGTGAGGGAATACCTTGCCACTCAAGGAGGGTGGTATCGGAATTACACAAATCAGATGAACAGCAATACACACAAGTTGTGGAGTAATCATATGGATCACAGTCGTATGTCTTGCTATCACTCAAACACGACTGTGTTTCGGCACACTTCTTTGATATTGAAGCCTTCTTGCTGTTATAATCTACGATTGTCTGACACAACGAACCCTGTTTTATAATAAGGAAATATTTCTACTGATAGCATTCCAAAGAAAATAAACAAGAGCTTTTATAATCTTTTTATCTTTTATATTATTTTTAAAGCTGTCAAAATTTTAAAGCAAATGCGAAAGTTAATTACATCAATTCATCTTGTACCAAATACTGTCTTATTCATGTATCATGAAAATGAAACATGGTGTATTTCTTATCTTTCTTTTCTTAATTTACTTCATATATAACAAAATACAGAAGTTCATAATTTATCAAATATATCTGTTTACTTATCAATAAACAAAATGTTTGCTTTGCTAACATTTTCTAAAAAAATAAATTTGCTTTGCTAAAATTGACTAAAAAAATTGAATTTGCTTTGCTAAAATAAGCTTCAAAAATTAAATACACTTTTATGAAATTAACTAAAAAAATTAAATTGCTTTGCTAAAATTGACTAAAAAAATTGAATTTGCTTTGCTAAAATAAGCTTAAAAAATTAAATACACTTTTATGAAATTAACAAAAAAAATTTAATTTGGTTTGCTAAAATTAACTAAAAAAATAACCTGTGGACAAAGCTGAGTATAAGTACATGCTGCATCTTCCCTGACATCAGCACAGATGTAACATGTTGGTGGTTCTGTAGCTGAAGTTGTTGTTTGTGTTGTAGTGTACACTTCCTGTTGTGTTGTATGAACGGAAGTTGTTGTCTGTGTTGTAGTGTACACTTCCGGTTGTGTTGTATAAGTTGTTTCAGTGCTTGATGCAGATTTATAGTCAGCTGTTTTCTCAGATGGTTCTAAGCTTGATGTGTTTTGTGATTGGGTTGTACTGAATAGTTGTGACACTGTAGTGCTGTCTAGTTTTTGCAAAACTGTAGTGTTATCTAGCATTTGTGACACAGTAGTGTTGTCTAGTGTGAGTGCCGTTGTTGTGTTGATTTGTAATATTGTAGTGTTATCTAGTGTTTGTATCACTGTAGTATTGTCTAGTGTTTGTGTCACTGTAGTGTTATCCAATGTTAGGGTCACTGTACTGTTGTCTTCTGTTTGTGACACTGTAGTGCTGTCAAGTGTTTTTGATTCTGCAGTGTTCAATGTTGTATAATCTGATTTTATAAAGGTGACTGTAGAATCTGCTGGTTTTGTAGTGGTAACACTGGCATCAGTTGACTCTGTTGTGGTAACATTGGCATCAGATGATTCTGTAGTGTTAACTGTGGTATCAGGTGATGCTGTGGTTTTAACTGTGGTATCAGGTGATTCTGTAGTGGAAACAGTAGTATCAGCTGATTCTGTAGTGGTAACGGTGGTGTCAAATGACTCTGTAGTGGTAACAGTAGTATCAGGAGATTCTGTATAGGTAACAGTGGCATCAGCGGATTCAGTTGTTGTATATATTGTACCAGCTGATTCTAAGGTGATAACTGTGGAGTCAGCTGATTCTGTTCTTGTAACTATTGTATCAGCTGATTCCCTAGTTGTTTCTGTCGTGTCACCTGATTCTGTAGATGTAACTGTTGCATCATATGTAGATGTGTCAGGTGGCTCTGTGGTACTATTAGTTGAGTAAGGTGGCTCTATATTTCTAGAAGTCAAGTCAGATGACTCTGTAGTACTAGAAGTTGTGGCAGCTAGCTCTGAAGAACTATTAATTGTGTGAACTGTCTCTGCAGTACTAGAAGTTATATAAGTTAGCCCTGTTGTGGTAGTTGTTGTGTCAGCTTGCTCTGTAGTACCATTAGTTGTGTCAGCTGGTTTTGTAATACTAGTACTTGTTTCAACTGGCTCTTCTATACTAGTAGATGTGTAAGTTGGCTCTGCAGTACTAGTAGGTGTGTCAGTTGGCCCTGTTGTGCTAGTAAATGTGTCAGCTGGTTCTCTTGTACTTGTGGTAGTATGCTTAGTAGTACTTGTTGTGGTAGTCAGTTCTGTAGTTCTTGTCTTAGAATTGGGGTCTGCAGTTCTTGTTGTGGTAGGAGGCTCTGTAGTACTTATTGTAGCAGTGGGCTCTGTAGTATTTGTTGTGGCAATGGGATCTATATCACTTGTTGTGGTAGTAAGCTCTGTAGTAGTTGTTGTGGTAGTGGGTTCTGTAGTACTTACTGTGGTAGAGGGCTCTGAAGTACTTGTTGTGGGAGTGGGATCTGCAATGCTTGTTTGATTAGCAGGCTCTGTAGTTCTTGTTAAAGTAATGAACTCTGTAGTACTTGTGGTAGCAGACTCCAAAGTACTTGTAGTGGTAGGGGGCTCTGTAGTACTTGTTGTGGTAGCAGGCTCCAATGTACTTGTAGTGGTAGTGGGCTCTGTAGTACTTGTTGTGGTGGTGGGCTCTGAACTTCTTGTTGTGGTACTGGGCTCTATAGTGCTTGTTGTAGTAATAGGCTCTGTATGACTTGTTGTGGTAGTGTGCTTTGAAGTTCTTGTGATAATTAGTGCTTGAGTGCTTGTTGCAGTAGAAAGCTCTGTAGTTCTTGTTTTGGTGCTGGGCTCTGTAGTACTTATTATGGTAGTGGGCTCTGTAGTACTTGTTGTGATAGCAGGCTCTGTAGTACTTGTTGTGATAGTTGGTTCTGTAGTACTTGCTATGGTAGTGGACTCTGCAGTACTTGTTTTGGGACTTAGCTCTGCAGTACTTGTTGTAGTACTGGGCTCTGTACTACTCGTTGTTGTCATGGACTCTGGAGTATTTGTTGTGGAAGTAGGCTCCTTAGTACTTGTTGTGGTAGTAGGCTCTGCAGTACTTGTTGTTGTACTGGGCTCTGCAGTACTCGTTGAAATAGTGGGCTCTACAGTACTTGTTGTGGCTCTGGGCTCTGTTGAACTTTTGGTAGTGTGATCTGTAGTACTTACTGTGGTAATGGGCTCTGTGATAATTGTAGTGGGCTCTGTAGTTCTTGTTGTGGTTGTGGACTCAGCAGTATTTGCTTCAGTAGTGGTATCTGTAGTCTTTGTAGTGCTAGTGATTTCTGTAGTACTTGTTGTGGTAGCAGTCTCCATAGTAATTTTTCTGACAGTGGACTCTGTGGTACTTGTAGCAGTAGCGGGTTCCGTAGTAATTGTTATGGTAGTGGGCTCTGTAATACTTTTTGTGGTACCAGGCTCTATAGTTCTTGTGGTAGCAAGTTCTGAAGTGATTGTAGTGGTAGTGAGCTCTGTAGTACTTGTTGTGGTAGGGTTAATTGTAGTACTTGTAATGGTACCTGGCTCTGTAGTACTTGTAGTGGTAATTGGCTCTGCAGTACTCATTATGGTAGTGGGCTCTGTAGCACTTGTTGCGGTAGTGGGCTTAATAGCACTTGTTGTCGTAGCAGGCTCTGTAGTACTTGTGGTAGTGGGCTCTGTAGTACTTGTGGTACTAGGCTCTGAAGTACTTGTGGTACTGGGCTCTGTAGTTCTTGTGGCCGCAGTGGGTTCTATAGTACTTGTCGTGGTAGTGGGCTCCATAGAACTTGTTGTGAAAGTGGGCACTGTAGTACTTGTTTTGGTAGTGGGCGCTGTAGTACTTGTTGTGGAAGTGGGCGCTGTAGTACTTGTTGTGGTAGTGGGTTTTGTAGTACTTGTTGTGGAAGTGGGCACTGTAGTACTTGTTGTTGTAGTGGGTTTTGTAGTACTTGATGTGGAAGTGGGCTCTGTAGTACTTGTTGTTGTAGTGGGTTCTGTATTACTTGTTTCGGTAGTGGTTTCTGTAGTACTTGTTGTAGTGGGTTCTTTGGTACTTGTTGTGGAAGTGGGCTCTCTAGAACTTGTTTTGGTATTGGTTTCTGTGGTACTTGTTGTGGCTTCTGTAGTACTTGTTGCAGAATTGGGTTCTGAAGTTCTTGTCCTAGAAGTGGGCTGTGTAGTACTTGCTGTGGTAGCAGGCTCCGTAGTACTTGTTTTGGAAGAGTGCTCATTAGTGCTTGTTGTGGTACTAGGCTCTGTAAAACTTGTTGTGGTAGTGGGCTCTGTAGTACTGATGGTACTGTGATCTGTATTTCTTGTTGTGGAAGTTGACTCCAAAGTACTTGTTGTGGTAGTGAGCTCTGTAGTACTTGTTGTGGTAGTGAGCTCTGTAGTACTTGTTGTGGAAGTGGGCTCTGTAGTACTTGTTGTGGTAGCAGGCTCTGTAGTACTTGAAGTGGTAGAAGGCTCTGTAGTGCTTGTTGTGGTAGTGAGCTCTGTATTACTTCTTGTGGTAGTGGGCTCTGCAGTACTTGTTGTTGAAGTGGGCTCTGTAGTACTTGTTGTGGAATTGGGCTCTGTGGGACTTATTGTGGAAGTGGGCTTTGTAGTACTTGTTGATGAAGTGGGCTCTGAAGTACTTGTTGTGGTAGCAGGCTCTGTAGTTCCTGTTGTGGTAGTGAGTGATGTAGTACTCGATGTGCTAGTAAGCTCTATTGTACTTGTTGTGGTAGTAGGCTCTGAAGTACTTGTTGTGGTAGTGGGCTCTGTAGTTCTTGTTGTGGTAGTGGGCTCTGTAGTACTTGTTGTAGTAGTGAGCTCTGTAGTACTTGTTGTGGTAGTGAGCTCTGTAGTACTTGTTGTGGTAGCAGGCTCTGTGGTACTTGTTGTGGTAGTGAGCTCTGTAGTACTTGTTGTGGTAGAAGGCTCTGTGGTACTTGTTGTGGTAGAAGGTTCTGTAGTACTTGTTGTTGTAGCAGGCTCTGTAGTACTTGTTGTGGTAGTGGGGTCTGTAGTACTTGTTGTTGTAACATGCTCTGTAGTTCTTATTGTGGTAGTTGGCTCTGTAGTACTTGTTGTTGAAGCAGGCTCTGTAGTACTTGTTGTATTAGCAGGCTCTGTAGTACTTGTTGCGGTAGCATGCTCTGTTATTCTTGTTGCAGTAGCAGGCTCTGTAGTACTTGTTGTGGAAAACGGCTCCATTGTAATTGTTGCGGAATCGGGTTCTGAAGTTCTTGTCCTATAAGTGGGCTGAGTAGTACTTGCTGTGGTAGCAGGCTCTGTAGTGCTTGTGATAGTGAGCTCTGTAGTACTTGTTGTGATGGTGAGCTCTGTAGTACTTGTTGTGGTAGTGAGCTCTGTAGTACTTGTTGTGGTAGTGAGCTCTCTAGTACTTGTTGTGGTATCAGGCTCTGTAGTACTTGTTGTGGTAGAAGGCTCTGTAGTACTTGTTGTGGTAGTGAGCTCTGTAGTGCTTGTTGTGACAGCAGGCTCTGTTGTACTTGTTGTGGTAGTGGGCACTGAAGTACTCGTGGCAATGAGCTCTGTAGTACTTGTTGTGGTAGTGGGCACTGAAGTGCTTGTTGTGGTAGTGAGCTCTGTAGTACTTGTTGTGGTAGCAGGCTCTGTTGTACTTGTTGTGGTAGCGGTCACTGAAGTACTTGTTGTGGTAGTGAGCTCTGTAGTACTTGTTGTGGTAGTAGGCTCTGTAGTACTTGTTGTGGTAGCAGGCTCTGTAGTACTTGTTGTGGAAGTGAGCTCGGTAGTACTTGTTGTGGTAGTGGGCGCTGTAGTACTTGTTGTGGTATCAGGCTCTGTAGTACTTGTTGTGGTAGTGAGCTCTGTAGTACTTGTTGTGGTATCAGGCTCTGTAGTACTTGTTGTGGTAGAAGGCTCTGTAGTACTTGTTGTGGTAGTAGGCTTTGTAGTAATTGTTGTGGTAGTGAACTCTGTAGTACTTGTTATGGTAGTTAGCTCTGTAGTACTTGTTGTGGTATCAGGCTCTGTAGTACTTGTTGTGGTAGAAGGCTCTGTAGTGCTTGTTGTGGTAGTAGGCTCAGTAGTAATTGTTGTAGGGTTTTTTGTACTACTTAATGTTGTAGGGGTATATGTAGTGCTGTAGATTGGTTTTGTAGTACTACTTATGAATGTAAAAGGTTCAGCGCTACTTTGTCTTGTTGTACTAATGTAAGATGGGTCAGTTATAGTTGTTGTAATGTCAAATGATTCTGTCATGGTTGATTTAGTGTCAGGTGATTTTGTACTGGTAGAATTAACATGATATGAATCTGTTGTGGTTAATTTAGTGTCATGTGATTCTGTATTGATTGATTCAATTGATTTAACATCATGTGATGTTATAGTGGTTGATTCAGTTATGTTTGATTCAGTTTCATCTGATTCTGCAGTAGTTGATTCAATGTCATAAGATTCTGTAGTGGATAATTTAGTGTCATGTGACTCTGTAGTGGTTGATTTAGTGTCATGTGATTCTGTTGTGGTTAAATAAGCGTCTTGAGATGTTGTAGTTGTAACTGTTATAAAAGGTTCTGTAGTTTGTGTATTGCTTGGTGCTTTTGAAGTGACAACACTTATTATTGTATAAGTTGGTTCTGTTGAAGTTGTTGAAGAACTAGTCTCTAAATCAGTGTCTGTGCTAAGTTGTTCAGACTGAGTATTTTGAAATGTTTGAGTAAACTCAGGTGACAAACTTGTGTAATTTGACATTTCTTGTTCTAAAGTATAACTTCCATTACAAATATCTGTTGTATTCTCTGAAACAATACAAAAATGCCTCTGATAACAAAATGAAAATTATACAGTCATTTAAATAGTGCTCAATGCCATACAGTAAACAAACAATTCCAATGATGTACACTTAGGATATGTTAAATAAGGCCATAAAAAATAATTCATTGGTTCACAGGCCCTCCCTCATCTAGTTTGAGACTTGAAAAAAGCCCCTCATTGACCCTATTTTTAGCCATTTCAATAAAATAAAAACAAAAAAACACCTCCCTCACTACATTTTTGGTGATTTTTACAATGTAAAAAGCTGCCTCATCTATTTTTTGGCAAATAAAAAGATAAAAAAAATCACCTCCCTCCCTCATCATTTTATATGAAAAATTGCCTGAGAACCAATAAGTTAATTTTGTATGGCCTAATGTTGTTTTTTTCTTTTCAAGTCCAGAAAAACAAAGAATTTGACAACGTCACTGAAATCGACAACACTGTGGAATTCAACAACTCAAATTTACAGAATTTCATACAGTATTTTTACAACTTTAACATTGAGGGTAATGGGAAACTATCTTATTTCAAGATAGATTATTTTCGTCAAAATGAAAAGTTTTGAAGAATTGGCTAAGACTAAGAGTAATGCAACTCAAAACATGCCGGTCTTGCCACTTTACTGATAGAAAACTTCAAAGTTGTTGAATTCGACAACACTTTTTAATATGGAGGGTAATGGGTATTTTATTTATTCATCTACAGACTTTTAGAACCACTCAGAAAGTTGTGAGGAATTACCTTATATAACAGGACAAATTTTCAAAAGTATGCAGATTTTTGTTATATTATACCAATAGATGAAAAACTACTAGAGTTGTCGAATTCAAAAACAGTTGTTGAATTCAACAATGTTGTGGAATTCTGTATTTTCCCTATTTCCTTTTTGTTTTTAATTTCTGGCCTGTGATTACATTAATGTAAAGTAAGTAAGCTTTTATCTTTATATTTCTGAGAATAGGTTGTCAAGGTGTATTTAAAATGAAGCTGTCAAATCAAACATCTGAGGTTTCTGACATTCTGTCAAATAATCTACATCTGGATTTTAGATGAGAGATATTCATATGTTTGTATTCCCTCCTGTGATTCAATAGTCAAACACTTCAATCAGAATGATTTTGTCAAGAAACAACAAATATTTTATTGTTGACTGAGCT
Organism: Modiolus philippinarum; assembly: GCA_002080025.1. Taxonomy (NCBI): domain Eukaryota; kingdom Metazoa; phylum Mollusca; class Bivalvia; order Mytilida; family Modiolidae; genus Modiolus; species Modiolus philippinarum. Next base: position 67,381 of record MJUU01004753.1, on the reverse strand, counting down.
ATTCAGGCCACCATAATGACAATATAATCCATGCGAATTCCTATGTAATACATTAATGCTAACAAACATAAAAAACCCAGATGCAGATAAGACACAAAAGTTATAAATTAAAATGTTATGTTTCTAATTTTCCATGCAGTTCACTAAACATGCTAAAAGATCAAAAATTTGAATTTATGTAAAATGGAGAAAAACAAAACACAGCAGATAGTCCAAACCAAAGAAAACAAGTAATAGTAACACAAATTATACGTAAGAATATGAGTTTTTTGGGTGTCTTTTCATTAAATTTGCAACCTTTGCAATAATTATCAAATGATATTGTATTCATATTTATCCCCGCACTTTCGAAGAAAGTTCGGGGATAATGTTATACCCTCCGTCTGTCCGTCCCTCCGTCCGTCACACTTTTCTTGTGACTCAAACTCCTCCTACATTTTTGGATTTAGGGATTTAATTTTGTTGTAGAATTGTTGCATATAGTCTGCAGATGCGCAATAAGCTTTCGGATTTTCGATATTGGTCTTGGTGCAAACAAGAGGCCCCATGATGTCAATTTTTACACATGTGGCATGTGACACAAACTCCTACATTTTTGGATTTAGGGATATAATTTTGCTATAGAATTGTTGCATATAGTCTGTAGATGCGCAATAAGCTTTCGGATTTTTT
>MJUU01004753.1:54054-66515 GCA_002080025.1 Modiolus philippinarum | reverse complement strand
AAATATCTGTTGTATTCTCTGAAACAATACAAAAATGCCTCTGATAACAAAATGAAAATTATACAGTCATTTCAATAATGCTCAATGCCATACAGTAAACAAACAATTCCAATGATGCACACTTAGGATATGTTAAATAAGGCCATAAAAAAATAATTCATTGGTTCACAGGCCCTCCCTCATCTAGTTTGAGACTTGAAAAAAGCCCCTCATTGACCCTATTTTTAGCCATTTCAATAAAATAAAAACAAAAAAACACCTCCCTCACTACATTTTTGGTGATTTTTACAATGTAAAAAGCTGCCTCATCTATTTTTTGGCAAATAAAAAGATAAAAAAAATCACCTCCCTCCCTCATCATTTTATATGAAAAATTGCCTGAAAACCAATAAGTTAATTTTGTATGGCCTAATGTTGTTTTTTTCTTTTCAAGTCCAGAAAAACAGAATTTGACAACTTCACTGAATTCAACAACACTGTGGAATTCAACAACTCAAATTTACAGAATTACATACAGTATTTTTACAACTTTAACATTGAGGGTAATGGGAAACTATCTTATTTCAAGATAGATTATTTTCGTCAAAATGAAAAGTTTTGAAGAATTGGCTAAGAATAAGAGTAATGCAACTCAAAACATGCCAGTCTTGCCACTTTACTGATAGAAAACTTCAAAGTTGTTGAATTCGACAACACTTTTTAATATGGAGGGTAATGGGGATTTTATTTATTCATCTACAGATTTTTGGAACCCCTCAGAAAGTTGTGAGGAATTACCTTATATAACAGGACAAACTTTCAAAAGTATGCAGATTTTTGTTATATTATACCAATAGATGAAAAACTACTACAGTTGTCGAATTCAAAAACAGTTGTTGAATTCAACAATGTTGTGGAATTCTGTATTTTCCCTGACTATTTCCTTTTTGTTTTTAATTTCTGGCCTGTGATTGTTTAAATGTAAAGTAAGTAAGCTTTCATCTATATTTTTCCAAGAACAGGTTGTCAAGATGTATTTAAAATGGAAGCTGTCAAATCAAACATCTGAGGTTTCTGGCATCCTGTCAAATTTGACAAATTTCTACATCAGGATTTTAGGTGAGAAATATTCATACCTTTGTATTCCCAGTAATTCAATAGCCAAACACTTCAATCAGAATGATTTTGTCAAGAAACAACAAATATTTTATTGTTGACTGAGCTATTCATGCCACCATTATGACAATATAATCCATGCAAATTCCTATGCAATACATTAATGCTAACAAACATAAAAAACAACAGATGCAGACAAGACACAAAATGTTATGTTTCTAATTTTCCATGCAGTTCACTAAACATGCTAAAGATCAGAAATTTGAATTTATGTAAAACAAAACACAGCAGATCGTCCAAACCAAAGAAAACAAGTAATAGTAACACAAATTATATGTAAGAATATGAGTTTTTTAGGTGTCTTTTCATTAAATTTGCAACCTGCAATAAATATCAAATGATATTGTATTCATATTTTTGCTTAAATTCATATAACAATCCTTTCAGTCTTAAAATTCTAGTATGCTGGATGACAAACCTAAATTTAACCCTATACAATAATTCTACAGAAAATCTAGCATGCACTACACAACAATGGTTATTAAAGAGTATGTTTTACCTGGGTTGACACACTGTGAGGTATTCTGGTCCCAGACTCTACCATTAGAACATTCATAATACCCACTAACATTGCTCGTATTAACTTGAGAAACAGCTGAACCACACGTGGCTATAATATTGGTCGATACTCCATTGAAATTTTGCTCAAAGTAAGCCTTAGCATTTCTAATCACTATTGCTGAACAGCTTTGGAGATGATGAACATTTTCTGTTACACTGCTCAGTTCATATACTACTGTGATATTCATCTAAAAAATAAAGTTATAAAATAGTCAGTAATATGATGCAAAATTTAAAAAGCTCCTTTTTCCATTTACCACAAGAAATGCAGATATCATCTTTCATTTTATCTATAACAAGAGGAATGCCATTGAACCAACAAATTTTGGGAATACCCCATTTTGGTAAATCATTTCAAAACTGACAACAATCAGATTCTCTAAAGGACATATAACTGTTCAAAATATTGCAAAGTTTACAAATGAAAATAAAGGGCTACGCCGAGCACAGCATGATACGACCGCAGCTTGTCGAACACTGAAATTTTAACAAGTGTATTTCAAAACGATTGAGGACACAGTAAAGAGCTTGATACAGTAATTAAATGGACACAATAATGAGCTTGATCAAGTAATTAGCTGCACACAAACTAAGGAAAATAAAAATTAGCCCTTTTAATTCCTTATATATATTTGAAATGGTTAAAGGTATGTCAAATTGGTCAATATACTACTTTAACCATATGATAAGAGGAATCCCATTAAAATCCAATACAACAATTATAGATTTTACATATTCTGAAAATTTCAATTTCAGCCCTTTTGACCCCTTGTAGCTAGGAAACGGTAAGAGCTATGCCAAATCTATTGACATACCTCTGAAAGCTTACATCAAGAGAAATCTAAAGAAAGAAATCCAATCAAAATCCGATGAAAAATGAAAATTTAAGGTAATCTGCTTATTTGCAATTTTATCCCCATTCAGCCCCTCATAGCTTGGAAAAGACACATGTTGTAAAAAATCTGATGTTGCAGATCTATATTTATTTTCAAATGGAATCCATTGCAAACTAGAGCTTTTGCCCAATGGCAACCAATTATGCCCCCGCTAATTGAACCCTGAATCAATATGGCAAGTGCATATTTAATTGTGCGTTGACACAATACAGGTGTTGACACAGTACAAGTATGGACACAATGATATGCCTTCTCTTTTTCCAAAATATATAAAAGGAAAGTTCTGAGCCCAAAAATCAATTCTATGGGTGCTAGGCAATCTTCTTGTAAAGTTTCATCCATTTTGAGGAACTTTGAATTTTCCCGCCTTTTTCCTGTTTCCATGGCAACGGCAGCCATTTTGAAAATTCTGAGACCAAAATTCATTTCTATGGGTGCTAGACATTCTTTTTGTAAAGTTTCATCAAATTTGAGGAACTTTGAATTTCCCCGCCTTTTTTCAGTTTCCATGGCAACCGTGGCCATTTTGAATATTCCAAAAGATATGTGTGTGCACATCTACTTATTGTAAGTTAGATTCCTTTGAAGTAGNCTATAATATTGGTCGATACTCCATTGAAATTTTGCTCAAAGTAAGCCTTAGCATTTCTAATCACTATTGCTGAACAGCTTTGGAGATGATGAACATTTTCTGTTACACTGCTCAGTTCATATACTACTGTGATATTCATCTAAAAAATAAAATTATAAAATAGTCAGTAATATGATGCAAAATTTAAAAAGCTCCTTTTTCCATTTACCACAAAAAATGCAGATATGATCTTTCATTTTATCTATAACAAAAGGAATGCAGTTGAACCAACAAATTTTGGGAATACCCCATTTTGGCAAATCATTTCAAAACTGACAACAATCAGATCCTCTGGAGGACATAAAACTGTTCAAAATATTGCAAAGTTTACAAATGAAAATAAAGGGCTACGCCGAGCGCAGTATGATACAACCGCAGCTTGTCGAACACTGAAATTTTAACAAGTGTATTTCAAAAGGATTGAGGACATAGTAAAGAGCTTGATACAGTAATTAAATGGACACAATAACGAACTTGATCAAGTAATTAGCTGCACACAAACTAAGAAAATAAAAATTAGCCCTTTTAATTCCTTATATATATTGGAAATGGTTAAGAGGTATGTCAAATTGGTCAATATACTACTTTAACCATATGATAAGAGGAATCCCATTAAAATCCAATACAACAATAATAGATTTTACATATTCTGAAAATTTCAATTTCAGCCCTTTTGACCCCTTGTAGCTTGGAAACGGTAAGAGCTACGCCAAATCCATTGACATATATCTGAAAGCTTATATCAAGAGAAATCTAAAGAAAGAAATCCCATCGAAATCCGCTGAAAAATGAAAATTTTAGGTAATCTGCTAATTTGCAATTTTATCCCCATTCAGCCCCTTATAGCTTGGGAAAGACACATGTTGTCAAAAATCTGATGTTGCAGATCTATATTTATTTTCAAATGGAATCAGTTGCAAAAAACTGCATCAAAATCTTACCAAAAATAAATAAAATGAAATTTTTGAAAATCGGCCCTTTTGGGCCCTATTTATCTCATGAACGGTATATGCCACATATAATTCGTTGGCATACCACTGATAGGAAATTTAATTAGGAACACACTGAAAGAAACCCCATCAAAATCCAATTAATAATGAATATTTTATAGCCAAATATGTGAAAACACCCAATTTTGCGCTTTTTGGCCCCTTTTTTAAAAACGGGAGGGGCCAAAATATCCAAAACCATTCTTAGCATTCCTTTTGTGCCAAGAAACTCTGTGTTAAAATTTCATAAGGATTGGCCAACTTGAAATTAAGTTATTGACAAAAAACAAAAGTGTCTACAGACGACGACGCAGGACGACAACGACAACAACGACGACGACGAAGACGACGACAGCGCCATACCATTATACGACCTCAAATTTTTTGCGGTCGTATAAAAACAGGGATATAAAGAAAAATCTACAGACATTTGTCTCAGTAATGAAAGGTATGTCACTTTTTCATTGTTTTTTTATTTTAGTGGATTAATCGGTTCTGTAAGTCTCGTCATGTGACTCACGAGAATCCACGATAAACAGACAATTCGAAAACGCTTCCCGCCAAAACGACGTCTGAGTATTGTGATGTTAACAATTTTGTTTGATACGTCATATATCTTTGTTTAAAATGTAACTTCCAGGTACAATTTTTGATCCCGGAAGTCCCAAAATTATACGAGACTTACAGGCCCTATTATGGCTGTTTTGTCTGTTTGTTTGTATGGAGTTTAATGCCAGTTGTGATTGTACAGGAAAACTACCTTGACCATTTAGACAACCAGGATGTAGGAGTGTTTGATCATCTAGACTACAATTACAGATTAAGATAGTCTTCCCTAGCAAAAAGAGTATTGAGTCTTGGACATTTTGAAATGAATAAATAATTACATTAGTTTACACACAAACTTACTGAAGTATTTGAATTAAGAATGTAAGCTGTTAGGTTAGTATGCTGTAACACAATATCTGATGTACATGTTGGATTTGTGGCATACTGTCTTACATAATCCAATGATGCCGCAGATAGTTCTTGCATCAGAATACTCATAATACAGTTTCTGCTGGAAGGTTGTAACCACTGGTATGACATCATAAGTGATGCAATATATTTAGTACGATCACCTATAAAAGTAAAAGGACATATAAATAAAGTAACAGAAAGTAACTGAATAGTCATTACTGTAAACCAATTTATTTTCGCAGATACTTTATTTTGCGTTTTGTCCCTTCAGGTGATCTTAGCGGCTACTAATTTCTGTGATTTTCTATTTCTGTTAATGCATTTACAGTGCTCCCTTGTTATACTCCCCCTCTTTAACGGCTGTCCCTCAACTTATCGCCAACCATTTTCAAGGTACATTTTTCAAAAAGTTGCGTAGTTTCTATGTAATTTATTCCCTCGATATATCGCCACCCTCACTTATCGCCAAAATTTTCCCTGGTCCCAAAGGTGGCAATAATGAGGGTACACTGTAAATTATTCAAAAATTCTGGAAGATTTATTTTGGGGCTCTGGAAGATCACGAAAATAAATCACTTGCGAATATTAGTTTTAGTTTTTGAGAATATTCTCTTTATTTGTTGATTATTTTTTAACAATGTCAAGTATTCTTAATAACCAAATGAATATGTGGAAGGTCCTGCATTTAAAAGGTTGAACATACCATCAAAATAAAGTTTACAAGAAAATAATCCAATAGGGTTATTTTCACATTGGCATTTGTTCATAATTTTGTTGTTCATATTGGCTTTATTCATAATTTGAGCTTTACAGTTCTATCTGATACATTTAAATGGGAAGCAAAATTTATGTTGAGGCTAGTTCTAGTCCTAAATTGTTAACTGCAAACAAAACGAGAAATTAAACACACAATGAACTATCATGATACACAGTGTAGATCTAGAATACTTGGCCATTCCAATTGTTATTGTAATGTCCAATTCCATTGGTCAATGCATGAACAACAAAGAAGTCATTTCTCAATATTTCTTCTTACCCATTAATACACTCCGAGGTAAAATAGTACACTATGTAGTGACGTCAAATCCAATGACAACACGTTTTAAGTTCAAAGAACTGGAATTATAAAAAATAAAAATATTTTTGGATGAGTTTAGGGATGTGTAAATGTGGCCTTATGCTAATAACTTTACATGAAGTCCTTCGGATTTATTCAGTTTGTAAGTGAGTCAGCCATGTTTACACATTGATAAACTCCCCCAAAATTACTTTTATTCCTATAATTATGATTGTTTACTTTGGAACCTGTTCGACTTTAAAATGTCCTGTTTTTGTTATCATTTTTAAAACTTTTTACCAATAATGACATTGTAAATTTTGTTATTATTCCTGGAAGGGAATTTTTATCGTATGAGAAAATTCATATGCACACAATGAACAAATAAAAAAAAACATTAAATTACAGCAATTACAGGTTAGCATGTAGGATCAAAGTTTGCGAACTTTCTACCTTTGTTAGATCAGCCTAAGAATGTGTATTGATCCATATAGTTAAATGTCCAAAATGCCAAAGGCAAAATTCACACCTTGATGAAGGGATTATACACCTTTTCATAATTTAATTGCATGATACAATATGTTACCTTTGTAAATTGGTTTATATATAATAGTTATCTTATTTATTTCAAGGTGAAAATTATATTTCTGAGTTATTGATATATAGTGATAAAGGTGTCTGTCTGTCCGTTAAAAACTCTATAGAGCTTAGGTTGTTATATTTATTATATTTACATGCCAACTCAAATAAAACTTATTTATAATTATAATTATTTATTGTCTGTCTGTTAGTATATTTTCCACCGTTGATTTCTGATATTTATAATAGCTATAATGGGGATAAAGTACTTAGATTCATACACTGTACTTGTTTGCAAGCTAAGGAAAACATATTTCCATGAAGTCAAATATGCTTACTTTATGGTTGTCTTTCTGATACAATCTGGAATAGTCTATAATTTACCTGGAGGTGTGACTCTCAAGCTTGACTGACCAGAGTCATTTAAATATGGTTTTTGATTGGACAGCTGAGTTTGTTATTCAAAGCAATACACATTCATAGGTAAACCAAACAATGAACCAAACTTAGATAGCAAACTAGGTAATTTGTTTACAACATGCTAAGCCGAATCAGCTGTAAAGGCTTAGCACAATTACCTTTCAAACAAATGAAGTAATCAGTAAAAGGAGAAGCTTTCTGGTATCCTGAAGTACAGCTGATAAAATAATTAGAGAAATTCACAGTTGCCATGGTAACACTACTACATTGGGATTGATTGGATGATGGAATAGATGACTGTCCAATCAGAGTATTAAATCCTTCCATAAATTTACCAGCTATATATCCTACACAGGCAGCAAGTCCATCATGAGTAACATTTTTAGATGTGGCAAATAATTTGACAGCTATAACACCAGTCATCTAGAATAAAATTAAAATGATAGATATTGAAATAAAAATTTTTAGGATAATGATAAGCTTGCCATATGGCATGGTTAATTGGTTAATTGGTTATATGTGGTCTATAGAGTTTTTTTTCTAATTTAGGACTAAGAAAAAAACATGACAAATAGTATGGGTATGTATTCATTGTTAAAGGCAGTCTGATGATCTGTTTTTTTTTGGTACTTTTATGTGCACTGATAATGAGGTTATGTATCACTTTATACTGTATAACTGTTTTTTGTTTTTTTTTTTGCAGATATTTAGTTTTGCTTTATTTGAGGTCATCCTATAGTTATGAAAATTGCACACCATAAAATATTATTTAAATGAGACTTTATACAGCAAATATTGAATAATCGCCAATATTTCATTCTACGAAATAAAATCAAATTTGAAAGAAATAACGAAATTTTGCACCCTGTGAAAATCACCACTTATAAGATATCTCTTCTTTTGTCATTTAGCCCAAAAGGTAGAAATTACCATTTTTCAGTACAAGGTGCACAACTAGATTAGGTGCAAAACATACCGTATAACCGTAAATGTTTGCGGAACGTAATTTTTGCGGTTTGGGGGTAAAATTGGGCATCTTTTTTTCAGGGAATTCATTTTTTGCAGCCCCTTGCTGGCTGTAAAAAAAATGAGTGCGCCTCTTATGAGTAATAACCATGAATAATAATTTAAGTGACAGTTCTGTAAAACAGAAATCAGCTATGAAATTATTTTTTCATATAAATTAAATACGGGTATCGAAAAAAAATTTGAAATATGTGTGATATTTTTATTGCATGTTTTGCCAAGCTTTCATTTTATTTTAAATTACATGTAGAGTATAAATTACTGTTAAACTAGTCAATAATTGCATGTGAAAGATGATTATCTAACAGGTAAATCCCTCAAAACATCGTCTGATCTTCTAATCCCAAATGTCACTTAATATATGACAAAAGAATATAGATCAAAGGTAATTAATTGGTGTTTTGAAATCAAATTGTTTAAAGTTCAATGAATAAACAGGCAAAATTAGCCTAATTGCAAATACTACTGTTATCTATCGTTAGTCATCCAAGCGATTTTGAACTTTTAATTAAAACAAGCTGACCACGACACTCTTGACTTATCTATACACAGTTCTATTTATATGAAATATTTACTGAAGCATTTATTAACAATGTCCTTGTTTTTATTGTTTTTAAGGAAATTGGAGATCATCTTTTCAATGGCAATAATTTTATTTTATTTTTGTGAATTAATTTTTGCGGTCTTCTGGTGACAGCAAAATAACGCGAAAATTAGATTACTGCAAAAATTTCCGGTTATACGGTATTCTGAAATTTTGGATGCAATCTGGATTATAGCTTTGAAGGAGTTGCAGATGAACAAAGCAGATTAATAAATGAGCTATTTTTGCCTCTGTTAACCTCTTAAATCTGTGAAATCAAAATTGTAAGTACTAGTCAAACAACATATGCTAAATTGTTAGGAATCTGACGTTCAGTTTTGAATGAATCACCAATTAAACAAATGAAAATTTTTTGGCTCAATGAACCTCTAAAATCTGTAAAATAAATTTAAAATATAAGATGCACAACTACATCAGGTGAACAACATATCCTGAAAGTTTGGTTTGAATGGGACCTTCAGTTTTCAAGGAGTTGCAGATTAACAAACTGGATTACCATATGAGCAATTTTTGGCTCAGTGAACCTTTAAGTTATGTATAAAATCAAAATTTCAAGTATAAGGTGCATTACTAGATTTGCAAATCAACAAACCAGCTGACAATGAAACAAGATCATTGTTTTGGCTATGCTTACAGCACTATAAAGTCACTAGAGTAATTCACAAGTGAAACTTTTTAAGAAAAGAGAATCATTTTTGTTTATAATTTTATCAATAATTCATCAGTAAAAAGTCAGGAACATATGAGATACTTTACCATTTGATTTGATGCATTGATTGTCACATCCTCAGTTTGACTATCAGTTCCATACAAACTTATATAAATGTTTGGACAGTGAGTAATAATATCAATCTGATTTCCAGCATTAATTACTGCTGTCTGAGATTCTAGCATAGATATTAAAGTATGTCTATACTCTGCCGCACAGTAGACTTCATCTTTGGCCGACACATTTCTAAACGATTCCACAGCCAGCAACAATTTCAAATGAGGAATGAAGAACTTGATGTCACTGGTATGAAATGTGTGTGACGATGTAGTTGGCGCTGTCAAGGTAGTGGTCTGTGTCAAATAACAGATAAATGTCGTCTCATCATATTCATAATGGTCACTACAAGACCAGCCAGAGAATGATATTTCAAAATTAGTATATGTTACATAACAATCTCCGGGGTGAACATCACTCAGCATGCTGTCAAATTTATCCCTGATATGGCCTTCCACAGCATTAGTGGCGCAGGAAGTTACCACATCCTTGTCTCCAGTCTCACTTCTACTCTGTATAGCAAATGGTACATAAAGGTCAAGCTGAAATAACAATTAGATGTTCATAATATTGAATATAAGTTACATCATAAGATAAAGTGTTTTATCTCTTCTCCTCTATGCCCACAAACATCACCTATGAAAAACACTATATTGATATTTTTTTTTTATTGAAAGGATGTATGACTTTCAAATTGCATTCCTTTAACATGATGGGCATTTTTTATTATGTCATAGAAAATGATTCAGGATAACATATCATTTGAAATTTATTTCTTTATTCTAAAAATAACTTGGCAAAATCAATTTATTTTGGTACATATTTTGTCAACAACAAAAAAATTAAAGGCTGAAATTGCCACATTAAGTTTTAAATAGGAGTGGTAATTCTTAGTAATTATATTTGTATCTACATAACACATATATACAGGTTGAGGACCCAAAAAGTTACAATATGAAGGAAGCCAATATGACTAAGTTCAACTATTTGTTAAAATAAACAAAACATATGATATATCATCGAATGATCTTAAAATAAAACCTCTTAGTATAAACAATGTACGAAGAGTTACCATGACCAATCTGTACCTTCAATGATCAATTCTCCATAAAAAAAAAACAGAGCTGTCACCGAAGGGCAACCATTTATGCCCATGCTCACTGTACCCTGAATCAATATGGTGAGTGCAAATTTAAGTGTGTGTGGACACAATACAAATGTGGACACAGTACAAGATTGGACACAATACAGGTATCAGATATGTGATTTGGTAACAGGGAGTTCCGCGGAAAAAACAGAAATTACCAGGAATTAGAGGTAGAACATAATATACAAAAACAGATTGGGAAACAATCTGATAAGCAGAAATCTGTGACTTCGCAGAAATATCACATCCCTTAAGTATTGACACAATGATATACCTCCCCCTTTTTCCAGAAAATAAACAAAGTTGAATTATCTCATTTTAAAATTTGAGCATCAACCATATTTCCATGTGCTGAGCCCTTAAATCTCTTCTATGGGTGGTAGACAACCTTTCTATAAAGTTTCTTCCAATTTGTGGCACTTTTAATTTTCCAACCTTTTTTTAATTTCCATGGCAACAGCAGCAATTTTGAAAATTCTGAGCCCAAAAATCATTTATATGGGTGCTAGGCAACCTTCCAGTAAAGTTTAACCAGTTTAGCAAATTTGGTAATCTATAGGTGTTATAAAACTGATGCATTGTTACAGCTCCAACAGCAACATATATTGTAAAAATATTTTAGATACTTGCATACTATCCTACCATATATAGTGACTGAGATATGAACTTGTCCATAAACTTGAATGTAAAAGTCGTTCAAGAAAAAATACATCTCAAAGTAACCAAATTTTGCCTGAATGTCAACCTACCATCAGAGATGCATGCACATGCAAGTTACATGATACAACAATGTACAGTAACTGGAATTGAACTTGTCTGTAAACTTTAAAGTAAATCAATCAAGTGTCAAATATATGTCAAAGTGACCTAATTTTGCCTGGATGGAGATGAATTCATATGCAAGGTTACATTATCCTACCAGGTACACTGACTGAGATAAGAACTTGTAAATAAATGTGGATGTAAGTCACTCAAGCGAAAAATGTAGTTCAAAGTGACCTAATTTTGCCTAGACGTTGAACTACAATCAAAGAATTATGCACATGCAAGGTTACATGATCCTACCATGTGCAGTAAGTGAGATCTGAACTTGTCTGTAAATTTTAAAAAAAATCAATCAAGCTGAAAATATAGATCAAAGTGACCTAATTTTGCCTAGATGTTGACCTACAATGAGAGATACATGCACATGCAAGGCTACATGATCCTGCCATGTATCTTGACTGAGATCTGAACTCATCCATAAACCTGAATGCAAGTCGTTCAAGCAGAAAATATAGGTAAACATAGGTAATCAACGATTACAAAGTTCGCCTCGTTATGGCACGTTGTCGCAGCAACCAAATTTTGCCTGGATGCTGACATACTATCAAAATTGCATGCATATGCAAGGTTACCTGAACCAACAATGTACAGTTACTGAGCTATGAACTCCGATGTATAAATAAATGTAAGTCATTCATGTGTAAAATGTATGTTTAAGTGACCTAATTTTGTCTGAATGCTGAGCTACCGTCACAGATGCATGCACATGCAAATGCAGGATGATCCTACCATGTACAGTACCTGAGATCTGATCCCAAACATAAACTTGAATGTAAGTCAGTCATGCAGAAAATGTAGGTCAAAGTGACCCAATTTTGCCTGGATGCTGACCTACCATCAGAGAT
>MJUU01004753.1:28030-40625 GCA_002080025.1 Modiolus philippinarum | reverse complement strand
GGTGATTATTTTGATGAGACATCATTGTGGTATGATGTGTAGTTCATGAGAAATGGACCTAAATGCAAAATTTAACAAAAGTCACTTAAGCATAAAATGTAGGTCATGGATCCCTAATTGTTAGTGAATCTGGTACTAATCATGGTGCATGTACTGATGTAATATTATTAAAATATTACCAGAGGTTACCAAAATATGGACCTAAACGCAAAACTTAACATCGGGACGTACTGACAGACGGACAAGGGTAGATCTACATTTGTATATGCCCCTTCCACTTCGTGGCAGGGCATAAAAAAAGTTTTTAACATTAAATTCCTTTACAATCTAAGTCAAACAAAATTTCAAATATGGTTTTTTTGCATCCCCTTTACTCTTATTCGGACACCATTTGTGCATGTGCGAAGTATATGGTTATCGAGTATTATACTGGTTGAGGATTAACTAGAGCCATGTTAGAAGTTTTAATAGACAATGTCTGATAAAAGGATGAACAGCAGATGAAAAGTGATGGCAAAAGTCTACAAGCTTACACTATAACCAGGTCACCTACAAATAATTCAAATTGTAGTATATTGTATCAATACTTACAGCACTTGACCTAGTTTTTATAGTATTATTTATGGTAACAGTGATCATATAACCAGAACACAGACTGGAATTCTGTAAGGCAGCTCTGACTACTGACGTAGAACTTAGTATACTGGATATCTGTGTATTTATATCAAGTTTACACTGTTCTGTAAGGTTTAATGGTAACAAAACGTAGTCTAGCTCTATCACATACTTTGGTAATATACCTGAAATAATAAATCAATATCAAGATAATTGCAGTACCAAAGAAATAAAAGACACTTATGGAAGTAGACCATGGTTAAGGGAAATGTCTCTTTTTATTGTCCCTTGTCTATGACCTTAACGGTCCACCTATTCCTATTGTGCAACCAATCTAGCAGTTTCATTACTCTATTGATGTGATAAAACTCACCTATACCTATACATTTAGAACAACATATATTGTAAAAAAAATTTTGGAGACTTGCTATTGTGAACTTATCCCAAACAATCAAGTCCTTTTGTATTGTCTAACAATACTATTGTATATCAATCTGATATGGCCTGGGGATGTTTTACCTTGATAAAGTATTGCCTTATAAGAAAGACAATTTGGCTCAATCATAAGTTTTCAATAAATTTAAGAGATATGAATTCCCTTTAACATATTTTAATTATAAAGAAAGCAATAATTATTCTTTTAATGATGTAATTTTTAATTAATTTCATAAAGTACATACTTTTTCAGTGACTATATAAATTATATATAGTTCCTATTTTCATCAACAGATCAAGATAAAACCACCCCAGGCCATTACAGATTGATATACAATAGTATTGTTAGACAATTCAAAAGGACTATCATTGTTTAGATTAGTTAACAATAGCAAGTCTACAAAATCTTTTTACAATATATGTTGTTCTAAATGTATAGGTATAGGTGAGTTTTATCACATCAATAGAGTAATGAAATTGCTAGATTGTTTGCACAATAGGAATAGGTGGACCGTTAAGGTCATAGACAAGGGACAATAAATCAGCAGAGCATTTGAAATAGTCAGTTTCATTGATGCTTTTATAGCATTGATATAAAAAAGAATCAAAATCATCTATGTAACTTAGAAGCTTGGAATATATCTATGAAAAATGATTAAAACAAACATAAAAGTGATTTTAAGAGTAATGTCCCTTCACGTAGATCTACCTCCTTAATGGAAAAATGTGAGATCACAGAAGAACAAAAACATGAACTGAACATCAACAAAGATCATGAAAATTACCAAGTATAATATTAAAAACTCCAGCATTCAGTATGAACTCTCATAACAACTATAATCTTTCACATGTACTTCTTTTGTGATTTCCAACACTTCTGATAATCTTGAATGAATTGTCGAACTGCCAAATGTTATTTTATTGTAAAAGAACTTTTATAATATCTTCAGAAATATAGGGATGAAAACTTGTTGCTGGAAAACACCAGATCACTGACAACCATACTTGTTCACATTTTTAAACTTTTAAGTTTCCAATTTAAACAATTATATGTATTGCTCAACACAGAAATTACCCCTATGATAATCATCTTAATCTTCTATTCTAACGGTTTTAATAATATCAATGCGATATTTTGATAATTTTTTACAAACAAGTACATAAAGCGGTAAAGGTATATACTGGATGCATATGTTTATTTAGACTGATATGCTAATGGTAGTTTCACATGTGTACAATAGCACAAAATATTATTGGTATAGAAGAAATACAAAAAAGTGAGGAAAAAAAACAGAACAGAGGTTCAAAGCAAGTTATCTCACAATGCACATGTTTCAACTAATTTTGAAACAGAATATTCAGGATTATTTTTAACAATATTTCATAAATTATTTAGACCTATGTTCAAGATATTCAATAATACAAAAGTATTAAAAATCTGGTGTGCAAGATGTTATTTGCATAAAATATTAGTAAATATAACTGAATGGTAACACATGCATTTCAGTATATATGTTGTACATAGTCAAGATTAGTGATGGGAATCTGTTTACTAAAGATTTTATTGGTAACATACACAGAATAAAATATTACTACTTGGGAATCATTCTAATATTCATAATTCATTTCAAAAATATTCATTCATTTTGTATAATATGGGACTCTTGCATGTAGAAACTTTCAGAATACAATATTTTGCGCTTTCTCCAGAAAGTAGAATTTGCTTTTTTTTTCAATAACCATTTAATATCACTTTTAAATATACATGTATCCTAAACTTCATATTCTCTAATATCTATATGGTTTACACAGCTCCTGGTTGGTGTTAAACATTTTTCCTCAGCACAACAAAGAGAACAAGTCTTCATAAATTTCCTGTCAGGTCTATTTGATATGAATTCTTTTTGTATTAAATTTGGGAATTAGAGAAACTAAAATACAAATTACAACTAAAATATATTTCAAAATATTTCAAAGCTCTTCTAGTCTTGTTTTCAAACTTTTTTGAAATTTATATAATTTAATGTAAGAAATTTCAAAATGTAGAAATACTAACTGCAGAATCTACTGTAATTATCATAAAACATATACTGTAAAAGCTCTTTTATTCGTGGATGCCAATTTTCCTGGATTGCAGACATATAGTCTCTAACATTGTTTCCAGTTTATTACGTATATTTCTCACATCGAGATAGTTAAATTTTCACATTATAAAGTTCGAGGTTTATCCGGGAACTTTATAATGTGAAAATTTAACTATCGAGATGTGAAAAATTATCGTAATAAACCGGAAAACAATGTTAGAGATTTTTTCTCTAATTCCTACTCAATTTATTTGACGTAAAGCGATCTCCGTAGTCTCCAGTCTCAAGTATGCCGCCATTTTGTTGCTATCATCGTTGCTATGTGTATCATTGCGCCTTTCATTGAAAGGGGTGTTGAGTGTAATTTTTTTGATAAAAAATGTCATATTGTCAATAAATTGAGTAATCTTAGTCATAAAATGTAAATATCAATTCGCTAGACAATGATGCAGGTGTTAATTTCATCAACATCCGGTTGCACTATTTCTAGAAACTGACACGAGACAACCAATCAGCAAGTGAGATCAATGTGTTAAACATGTTGATTATTAAGTTCATCTAACATCATTTGGGAAGTATTTATTTTGAACAAGAATTAGAGAAAAGTCATTAGTTCATGGGTTATTAAATTCGTGGTTTAAGATTTTACATAGTACAAATCAACGGGAGATTTGCATTTCCTTGGGTATCAAATTTCGTGGTTTAAGTCAACCACGAAATCCACGAAAATTGGTACCCCACGAACAATTGTACTTCCACAGTAATTTTTTCCAAAAGACAGTTGTTTCAGGATTGTATCTAAATTTTCCTTACATAGGATATACACATTTCAAATCATTATTACAATTTCTCTAATGATATGTCAAGTTTATACCGGATTTGACCCGTTAGATACATTTTCTTTATTCAACGTATGTTGAATAAAGCCACGTGCTTTTTCCAGCCAAATCTTTTCGGAATACAATTCTCGGTTTATATCTTTGATAATTAGAGAAAAAGATTACACCACTTTATCCCGATTATTACCATATTTTATCCACTCTCGATAGTTAAATTTAAAAATTTCAATATGCTCGGCAAGCCTCGCAATTAAAATTTTGAAATTTAACTATCTCTAGTGGATAAAATATGGTAATGAACGGGATCTTGTGGTGTAATCTCTATGTAAATGTATTTGCATGTATAAGATATATTGAATTACTAATACTCACTTGGAGTAACTGTTACTTGTGAAGATGTTTCAGTACTACTAGACCTATGGACTGTAGTCTCTGCTTGTGTAGGGTTAGCTGTTACTTGTGAAGATGTTTCGGTACTACTAGACCCATGGACTGTAGTCTCTGCTTGTGTAGGGTTAGCTGTTACTTGTGGAGATGTTTCGGTACTACTAGACCTATGGACTGTAGTCTCTGCTTGTGTAGGGTTAGATGTTTCAATAATAGAGGACTTATGGGCTGTGGTTACCATCTTAGTAAGGTTAGCTGTTACTTCAGAAGATGTTCCTGTACTAATAGACTGATGGGATGTGGTCTCTGCTTGAGTAGGGCTAGCTGTTACTTGTGAAGATGTTCCTGTACTTGTAGACTTATGGGCTGTGGTCTCTGCTTGAGTAGGGTAAGCAGTAAGTTCAGAAAATGCTCCTGTACTTGAAGACTTATGGGCTGTGGTCTCTGCTTGAGTAGGGTAAGCAGTAAGTTCAGAAGATGTTCCTGTACTAGTAGACCTATGGGCTGTGGTCTCTGCTTTGGTAGCTGTTACTACAGAAGATGTTCCTGTACTAGGCAACTTATCAGATGTAGTCATCATCTGAGTAGGGTTAGTTGTTGTCTGTGAAGTAATGTCAGTACTAGAAGACTTATGTCCTACAGTTTCAGTCAGAGTTGACTTAGTTGTAGCTTGTGAAGACATTTCATTACTAGAAGACATCTGGGTTGTTGTCACCACCCTAATAGGATTAGATGTTACTTGTGAAGACGTTTCAGTACTAGTACTAGAAGACCGATTATCTGTAGTCCCTGTCTGTTTTGAGCTGGCTGTTTCTACAGATGACTGTTCTGTTGTATCAACAGTCACTACTTGGCTAGTACTGGAATCTGTTGAGGGACTTGTAGACTCCTTAGTTATAACTTCGGTATTTGTAAGACTAGTTGTAGCCTCAGATGATGTTTTTTTATTAGTTACAGCTTTTGTTGATGATTCTGTTATAGTATTTTCAGTTGGGTCAGTTGTAAGGTCAGATACACTGGATGTAGTTTGACTAGTTATGTCTTGTGTAGTATCAAGGACATTATTTGTTTGTAAAGTTACATTACTAGTAGGTTTTGAATCTGTTGTCAAGTTCAAATCCTTAGTCGTGATTTCTGTCGTATATTCACTTGAATCCCTTTTTGTTATATCACCTTCTGTTGAATGTGCTGTCAGTTCCTGTGTAGTTTTTTCTGATGTTAACATGTCATAATATGAAGAGGTTGTGCCTAACTGGGATGAGCTTATCATAGGATTCACACTTGTCGAAGTTTTTGAATAAGAGTCCAAAGTTGCTGAAAAAATATCTGTTTCCTCTGTTGTCAATGTCAGTAATATGGAGTGTGTTAAATAAGAATCAGCAACTGTTGAGAGAGATAATAATTCTGGTGTAGAAATAACGGACATTTTAGAATCAGTATCTGTTGTCATTGTTGCAGGCTCGAATGTTGAATGTGTCAACAAAGAATAATGACTTGTTGCATCTGTCCCTATATTTTGTGTTGTCAGTTTGCTTAAAGATGAAGTAGATATTACATAGTCAGAATCTAAGGGTGTTGTATCCAACACTACTGCTTGCGTTGACAATGTCTCTGATTGTAATGATGTTCCTTCCAATGTAGACACGAGTGAGGATGTTAGATAAGGAAAGCTGGTTGATACATCTACTTGCTCAAATGTGAGTTCTGTTTCGATTGATGGTGTTATTGGTGTTGATAAAGTATAAACATTATCAGTAGATTGCAAGTTGATTGATGTAATAGAGCTTAACTGACTTTTAACTTTTGTGGCTTCTATTGACGATGTGTCCTCACTAACAATCGAAGATTTAATGTACAAATCTGTTTTTGAAAACTCAAGTGTTGCTGTAAATTCATCCAATACAGCTGATGAACTGAATAATGATGTTGGAGTGTTTGAAATATCAGCATAAGATTTGGATGTGCTTGAACTAAGGAATGAGTATGAAACATTTATCTGAATTTGGTTTTCAGTTGGAGTTGGAGAAATCGGAGATGTGGATTCTTGATTTGCTTGGGTTATTGTATCATCTTCGTTGTTAGTATCAGTGGTCCCCCTTGTATTATAAGAAAAAGTTCCTGGACTAGTTGAATCCATTAATTGAGCTTCAGTTGTTGGTTCACTTGTTGAGTCAGTTCCTCTCGATGTTTGTGCATCAGAAGTGATACTAATGTGTGTTGTCTCTGATGTCGTTTGTATAACAGAGGTACTCTTATCTGTTTTATTTACCAAAACCTGCTTGTCGGAAGTTGTTCCCATGGCAACAGATACTGTAGACGATTTCTGTGAAGTAACTTCACTATCTGTGATAATATTTTTACCATCACTGGTTGATGCAGGAGTTGTAGGAGAGACTATTTCCCCAGTAACATCTGTTTCTAAGGAGGAACCAGTATAGAGATATTTTATCGAAGTTTTATCCGTTGTGGTTTCGTCAACCATTTCTGTGTTAGAAGCAGAAGGCACTTCCACAGAAAATGAAGTGGAAGGTGAATGGTCATCAGTCTTTTCCTCCGTAGAATCAGTTGTTGTTCTTTTGTGTTCTTTAGTTGTCATGTTAACGGGGGATATTGGGTTATTCAAATCAGTCGTTGACGACATCGTTGTTGTACTTGCTATCAAAGTTGGCAACACATAAATATCAGGACAGTCTGAAAAACAAGAAAGCAGCCATGCAAATTTCTCATGCTATTAGTCCTGAACATAAAAGTAAGCTCTTTTGACATTCTTCAAAGACTGTTAAGCTATGTTCACATAAATTAATATATATGGGGTTTGTTAAAAATTTGGTTGGCAAAAATGATACAGGGATTTTCCTTAAGCGGCTGAATACCATATATGCCCCATTCCTAATGAGATTTATTTGATAATCATATAATTTTCTCCCTGTTCCCTTATGGTATTTTTGTCACTTTAAAGTTTTCTAAATAACTGAAATTTACCAAATCCCGCATCAACCTGAAAAAGCCATGCACTACTACTACCAATATTGAAATGCAAGAAGATTTTGAGCAATTATACTTGTGTGAACACAGCTTATATGTAAATGTCAGGATACTCAGAATACAAGATGATATAACATAAGATGACTTAGTCATAGCAAGATATCGAAATGACTTAGTCATTAAACCATTCCAAATGACTTAGTCGAATTATGAAAATAAAGTGTGTTATTCATGCATTTTACAACAGAGATTTTAAAACGAAAATATCACTTTATGGAAGTCAAATATGAAAAGAAATGCAAGATCCAGATATATGTTTAAGAAACATGCAGAATTTTGATAAATGTTAAAATAATGAATTACAATCATAACCATTGCTATAATATATAATTTGTTTAGTCTTGTCTTCCATATATCTTGTAAAAATGTGTTTAACACCCATGCAGAACATGTATATTTTACCTTTGACTGTGTATAAGTTACATACATCTGATTTTCACTGACATCAAAAACTATGATCTAAACCATAACACTTAAATTAAATTTACCTGTCGTTTTATAACAAACAGGTTCTAAGTCTGATGTACAGACGTCTCTAGAATACACAAATTCATATCCAACATCACAGGACCAATCACTTGTAATATTTATATGGTTGACAGTTTTCAGTCTCACTGCTCGGCATGTCTCGTCACCAGATCCATTTAATGTATAATTATTGAGACTGTCCTGAATCAATCCTGTATCGATAGTCTGCTGTAACTGACTTCTACATTGACAGACGGAGCTGATGGTCCCTCCATTTGCTTCTGACAACTCAACAGTTAGATCTACTTCTAATACCTGAAAATAACAGAAGTTTAAATTAGATTTCATTAATATTATTATTTACATTTCCTAACCTTAAATAAAATATTTTTGCTGTATACATATGTAATCTTATAATTTTTTAAATTTATTTATATAAGATGTTTTGCTTTGCTTTTAACATATCCCACTTGAGAAGAAAAAGGCAGTCTGCATGAAATATATCCTTCTGACAAAAGGAATAATGAAGCAGTAGATTTGAAAAATTTGTAAAAAGACAGTCCAGAAGTTCAAGAATGTTTGGAATTAAATGTGTCCCTGGAGCTGTTCTGAGCCAAAAAAAAAAAATCCAACAAAAAGCTTCTGATTATAAAATTGACGTTAAAAAGAAATTTCATCATTAAGGGTTATTTTTCTTGATACATGGTATGTTAGGTCCACCAAATAATACTTTGGTCCAGTAATTCTTTGGAAATGCTGCAAAGACTGTCAACCAATTTCTGAAAGTATTTTGTGATGATAGAAGACAGAAATAGAAATATAGATTATACCACAAGATCCTGTTCATTACCATATTTTATCCACTAGAGATAGTTAAATTTTAAAATTTTAATTGCAAGGCTTGCTGAGCATGTTAAAATTTTTAAATTTAACTTTCGAGAGTGGAAAAAATATGGTTATTATCAGGATAAAGTGGTGTAATCTTTTTCTCTAATGATAAATGATAAGCACTGAGAATTGCATTCCCAAAAGATTTGGCGGGAAGTAGCACGGGGCTTTATTCAACATACTTTGAATATGAAAATTTATTTAATGGGCCAGAACTGGTTTAAACTTGACATATCATTAGAGAAGAATCTTTATTCCATTGGTAACAGTACAATTAGATGTACCATGTGCTTAATGAGTACTCCATTCAGCAAGATTTATTAAAAAGTTACATGTAAAATACCCCATTAAAATAAAATACATTTCAATTTGCAAATATTCCTTTTTTCCATTATATCACTCACATTTCCAATACTGGTATTTACAATGACTTTTTGTGATGGTCTTGGAGGAGTACAATACATTTGAACAAGGTCTGTAAACAGCTTCCCAATCTCTTCAGCATAAACTTTTCCACAGGACTGGTTAAAATCGGAAAACAAAAACTTCATCTCAAACAAAAAGTTATGCTTTGGTCTTAATTGACTTGTAGGTCTTTCAATAACACACTTCAAAGCTGTATCTAAAATATACAAAGATATCAAGTTTTATTTTAAAACAATAAAATTAAGTATAATTTAGAGGACAGTGCAGCAAACACTTGTTTTTCTTGAAGGGTGAGCTATGAAATTATTTCCTAAGTTGAGAACTTTTTTGACACAGTTGAACAAATCATTTTTTTTTAGTTTTACCTTGTAGAGTAAAAAAAAATTCAACTAATTTTTTTTAAATTCTTAGTCATTTATCCCAGAAAATCTAACCGTTACCAAATTTCTAAAGTAATAGGAGTTTTTGAACATGGTTCTAAAGTTCAAAATCAGAACATTAAATTGCATTTAACAAGAAGTGTTTGTGAAACATAACCTATTCCCCCAGCAGTAGTAAATAATAGATTTTTTACATTTTGATCTCAGTAACCTTGATCTTTGACCTGACCTTATTTAAGCCATATTTGTGTTTTTCTAGTGTAGAATTATGCACATGCAAAGTATGACTAGTGCAGTCCGAAACTACAGCCAATCCCCTCGCCCCCATGTTTGATAGTGAAATGAATTTATTCTAAACTAAAAAACAAACTATGGCGATGTTCCTTTAGCGCCATCATATGGTGTTTACATTACATATCTCAACTTGTTTGATTTGCTCAAGTATGTAATGACGTTTGCGATTTTAATGAACGGAATCTTTTCATAACTGAAAAACTATTACATCAGGGTTTTCGTTATCATAAACTGGTTAAAACCTTTACTAAATTCTATCATGGATATAAAGACTTACTGAATTTTACTGTTGTAACTACATGTGTGTGGTAAAACTAGTTTAACCCCACCGCAGCAGGTTTGCGCCTGTCCTAAGTCAGGAAATTTATTAAGCCTTTGTGTGTCTTGTCTTTTTTCTAGTTCGTTTACTTTATGTCTAGGAGTCTAGGATGATGTTTATTTCGCTGAACTGGATTACTCTTTATTCAGGGGCCGACTCAAACCTGCCATTGGGTGTGGGGTTTTCTCACCGTTCATTGAAGATCTTATGGTGGCTTTGGGTTGTAGTTGCTCCCCTTTGGGTCGTTGTCTCTTTGACACATTCCCCGTTTCCCTTCTTTTTTCTATTGGTTCAAAAATACAATGCAACCTGTAAACATCTAATCAAGGCCGGTATTTCACATCCCTTATTTTACCGTAATGTTTTACAAAAGAGTAAACAAGAGGCTCTTAAGAGGCTGTATCGCTCACCTGGACCATGGCCAATACATAACTTCAAATCAACTTATATGTTTAAGGGTCTCATTTTCAAACTATGTAAATAAACATTTATGTCATATGATCCAACTTTAATTTAACTATTTTCCCTATTGCATGCCATCTTGGATAAGGGATGGATCTGCAGGACACAATTTTAAAGAAAATTAAGTATTGTGCCAAAGTTCATTTCCAACTGGCCAAATGGTTTTAAAGAAGAAGATCTTTGAATGTACTCCTATATTAAACTATGTTTCCCATTGGTAGCCAATTTGCATAAGGTGCAGACTTGAAGGACATCTGTTTTGAAGGGGACCATCTAAGATACATTGTGACTAGCCAAGTTATATGATAAAAAATTCTTTGTATGCTCTTTCCATACAGTCGAGTAATAAATTAAGTTCCCTGCAGATGGCCATGTTGGATGACATTTAGGCATAAAAGTAACAATACATATATATATTATAGTCAGCACCTAATAAGCATCATTAATGCCAAGTTCTGTTCAAATCCATTCAGTGGTTTTCAAGGTTAATTCATCAACTGCTCACTAAAGGTTTTATTTACTAATATTTTTAATATTAAGCAGCTGATAAACTAATTCAATATTCATTTCAGCAGAGGTCATAGTGATTACACACTAAAGTCCCTGTAACATACACAATATGTTTATATAGAAAAATCATTACAACATGAAATAAGGTAAAGATTAAGAAAGTATTTTTGCAAAAAATTGCAGAAATTTTCACAAAAACACTGTTTTTTCTCTAAATTATGGAAGAAATAATTTTTTTAAATGAAGTGATAGTAGGGAATTTCTCTACAGCTTAAAAGAGAAAAGTTAACCAAAGAACATTTGAACACAAAATTTAAAGGAAAATAACCCATAACCATATGGCATTGGGNNNAAAAAAAAAAAAAAAAAAATGGTGAAAAACGGCCAATAAATCATACACAGGCTTTTGGATTTTCTTTAAAATTTCAGAGTATGCAGATCTTGATATGCTGAACATTTTTTTAATTTACACTTCACCTCTATCTGTTACAGTTTTTGAAATAAAAAATAAAAAATCCGCAAATTTTGAAAAATTTACGGAAAAAGGGCTATAACTCTCAGACAGGTTTTCCGATTTTCTTCAAAATTGCAGAGCAGATAGATCCCGGCATTCTGAACAATTTTACTCCTGTCAGATTTTTTATATCTGCAACGGTTTTAAAGTTATTTGCCAAAAACAGCAATTTACCCCCATGTTCTATTTTTAGTAACAGCAGTCATGTTGTTTGGTTTTCAGACTCCTCGGATACAATTTTGAAAGTACATACCCTGGTGATGATCCAGGCCAAATTTGGTTTAAATTGGCCCAGTAGTTTCAGAGGAGAAGATTTTTGAAAAAAGGTTACGATGGACGACAGACGGACGGACGACGGACGGACGACGGATGCCAAGTGATGGCAAAAGCTCACCCTGGCATAGCCAGGTGAGCTAAAAATACTTAAACTCGCCTAACAAACTTATAAACCTTTAAATCGTCTAATTCATAAGGGTTATAATTAAGGTATTGTCGTCAAGTCATTACGTATGGTCTTCTTTGGTATTAACATTGATTTCTTGATAGGGTCTNCACTGTGAAATACATAATTATACAGTATAAATGAATAATAAATTAACGTTGTTAAATTTAAATTGGTTTGGTTTTACTTTTCAAAAACACCCTTTTTAGACTATAATGCAAACAAAGCACCGTTTTATGATAACACCTTTTGCTTCTATAACTTGTAAATATCTTAAAGTCACGTGCGGTAAATTTTATGATTAACTTAAATACGTGTACAGGCATGTGCCACACCTAGCGAAGGAGAGGTAAAGTTTTGGTGGGAATAAACAAACCACAATAAATATCGTTACCAGGTGACTAAGGGTTATGTTGTACATGAAGTGTACTGTACAAAAGTTCAGCGATTGAAAAAAAAAATTAACTGAAAAAAATTGTTAAAAAAA
>MJUU01004753.1:3602-27720 GCA_002080025.1 Modiolus philippinarum | reverse complement strand
TTTTTTTAACCTCGCTGACTAGGACAGTATCTTTTGTATGAAAAAAAGGATCTTCAGATTTTTAACTTTCATACAAAAAAAAAAGAACAAACATTGAGACCTCTATGCTTGTTGTCGAACATTGAATCTTCTTGGGTAAAGCAAAGGCCAACCCCCTCCTTGTCGGGAACGACAAACTCGCACCGTACAGCAAGCGTTGTGTATTTAGCCATTTAGTATTTTTTGTTTTGTTTTGAAGTCTGCTATATTTGAGCATATTCACTGGTTTGAATCGGTCAATAGTAAAAAAATGTATTATGAGTTCAATATCCAAAGTTGTAATGTTGTCGACATAAATTGGCTAAATTTGTACACTCTCGGACATCAACACAAAATGAATATTATTATAATTCCTTGCTGATTATTAAACATATAAGTCCATCCTATATTCAGCCCATAAAACGCTCAAAATGCTTTTTGTAATGTAGTCTGTATTTGACCAATTCGACAAGCTATGTATCCGAATGGCGGATTTCGGGGGGAGGGGGGTGGGGGGAGGGGGCGTAAGCCCCTCTTTTTGTTGCAAAACAAAACTTATGGGAATTCTGTATTCTGTAATTTCCCACATCGTTACGAATTGTACTTGAAAATGAAATATTTATAGATTTTTAATGGAAAAAAATATGCTTTGAAAGTTACAATATATCTGGATACACATAATTTTTTTCTGAATGAAAATCGCATCTTCATCACAAGCATTATTCCGACTATGGAATAAATGATTAATTGACTTGTTTACAAGTATACATTCATACATAATAAACGCGCAATAAGTTCTGTGGCGTGCGTGTCACAGGTGACCACCTGAACAAATAATTCACCTGTGTCACACGGACCACCTGGGGTTTTAATTAATGACAATAAACAATTACAATTTACAATGTAACATGTTACAGAGGATTAAGTTTTGTCAACAACGAAGTGTAAGTGCACAATTTCTTAACCGTGAAAAATATCCGCATGTGTGCACATTCGTTTTTGAAAGGAGTAAAATAAAGGTATGCACGAAATTTACATTCTTTTGAAAAAGGGTTAGTTTCTTTAACATTTTCTATTTATTACTAATAGAAACTCGAAATTCGGACAATTAATAGTTTTTTTCCCTAACTTCATGTTCATGTTTTGATCGACGTAAATTGATAGCGTACATTGTAGTTTATTTTTCCTATATGGTATATGGATATCGAGTATTGACCAATCAAATCATACTATATAAGGTACCGGAAGCCTTGTATAAGGTACCGGAAGAAGTCAATATGGCAGCCCCCTGCTTGTTAAAATTTTGATACAAAAACACAAATTATAGAATAACCACTTAAGATCTGAAAACGGGTCACGGCAACAACGTTTTAAAATACATGTTTGAATAACATATCAAATTTAATTTTTTGAGTGAACTTTCCCTTTAATGCCAAGTTCTGTTCAAATCCATTCAGTGGTTTTCAAGGTTAATTCATCAACTGCTCACTAAAGGTTTCATTTACTAATATTTTTAACATTAAGCAGCTGATAAACTAATTCAACATTCATTTCAGCAGAGGTCATAGTGATTACACACTAAAGTCCCTGTAATATACACAATATGTTTATAAAGAAAAATCATTACAACATGAAATAAGGTAAAGATTAAGAAAGTATTTTTGCAAAAAATTGCAGAAATTTTCATAAAAACACTGTTTTTTCTCTAAATTATGGAATAAATAATTTTTTTAAATGAAGTGATAGTAGGGAATTTCTCTACAGCTTAAAAGAGAAAAGTTAACCAAAGAAGATTTGAACACAAAATTTAAAGGAAAATAACCCATAACCATATGGCATTGGGGAAAAAAAAAAAAAAAAAATTGGTGAAAAACGGCCAATAAATCATACACAGGCTTTTGGATTTTCTTTAAAATTTCAGAGTATGCAGATCTTGATATGCTGAACATTTTTTTAATTTACACTTCACCTCTATCTGTTACAGTTTTTGAAATAAAAAATAAAAAATCTGCAAATTTTGAAAAATTTACGGAAAAAGGGCTATAACTCTCAGACAGGTTTTCCGATTTTCTTCAAAATTGCAGAGCAGATAGATCCCGGCATTCTGAACAATTTTACTCCGTCAGATTTTTTATATCTGCAACGGTTTTAAAGTTATTTGCCAAAAACAGCAATTTACCCCCATGTTCTATTTTTAGTAACAGCAGTCATGTTGTTTGGTTTTCAGACTCCTCGGATACAATTTTGAAAGTACATACCCTGGTGATGATCCAGGCCAAGTTTGGTTTAAATTGGCCCAGTAGTTTCAGAGGAGAAGATTTTTGAAAAAAGTTTACGATGGACGACAGACGGACGGACGACGGACGCCAAGTGATGGCAAAAGCTCACCAGGTGAGCTAAAAATACTTAAACTCGCCTAACAAACTTATAAACCTTTAAATCGTCTAATTCATAAGGGTTATAATTAAGGTATTGTCGTCAAGTCATTACGTATGGTCTTCTTTGGTATTAACATTGATTTCTTGATAGGGTCTTTGCATTTTAACTATACACATTCTAAATTTCTAAAATCTGTAATGCATGGACACAGGATATGTATTCTGGTATATGTATGAAATCATTATGCTAAACTCCTCACAGGAAAGGATCTTGGTGGAAGCTGTATACTGAGGGTACATAACTTAATTTGTCAGTTGGTAATGGGTCTGGAGCTGGCATGTCAGTTAACTGCTAGTAGTCTTTTGTGATTTCATGTTGATGTCCGTATATTTAGTTCTTTCAGTTTAATTTTTCACAATTGACTCAGTCCTGTTGCTAACTTAATTTTACTGTTGTTACTATTGTATTTTTATTTATCACATTGGCTAGGGGGAAGGTTTGGGCCCAATAAAACTAGTTTAACCCCGCCAAAGCAGGTTTGCGCCTGTCCTAAGTCAATAAATTTATTAAGCCTTTGTGTGTCTTGTCTGTTTTCTAGTTAGTTTACTTTTAATATGTCTATAGGAGTCTAGGATGATGTTTATTTCACTGAACTTGATGACTCTTTCTTTAGGGGCCGACTCCGACCTGCCGTTGGGTGTGGGGTTTCCTCACAGTTCATTGAAGATTTTATGGTGGCTTTGAGTTGTTATTACTCCCCTTTGGGTCATTGTCTCTTTGACACATTTCCCGTTTCCCTTCTCTTTTCTATTTCAAATTATTAACTGCAGCCTCATCACCATCCTAGATGCAACATTGGACAAATTACAATTTCTATACAAGTAAAAGTATTTCAGGTATGGATTTAATGTAAACTTAACCAAGAGACCCTCATGCTTAAATGTAAGTCATGGTGACTTTTACCTCATCACTTTTGAAAATATCATTACTCTACACATGTTCTAATATCTCAAATATGAACCTAAAATATAACCTGAGTCATTGAAGCATAAAATATAGGTCAAAGTGACCCAATTATCATTTTAAGCAGCATCACTCTCCAAGACAAATCCACTGATCAATCAAAGATATTGATCTGCCACATGCAGTTTCCGCATTATGAACCTTCACACAAATTTAACCAAAGTCATTGAAGCATAAAATGTAGGTCAAAGTGACCCAATTATCATCTGAAGCAGCATCACTCTCCAAGATGCATCCACTGACCAAAGATGATTGATGTGCCATATGTAGTTTTCTAAGATATGAACCTTAATGAAACTTTAACCAGAGTCATTGAAGCATAAAGGTAGGTCAGTGTGACCAAATTATCATCTGAAGCAGCATCACTCTCCAAGACCTATCCACTGACAAAAGATGATTGATGTGCCACATGTAGTTTCTCAGATATGTACCTGAACGCAAAATTAAATCAGAGCCATTGAAGGAAAAAATGTAGGTCAGAGTGTCCAAATTATCATCTGAAGTAGCATCACTCTCCAAGACCCATCCACTGACCAAAGATGATTGATGTGTCACATGTAATTTCTCAGAAATGAACCTTAACGCAAAATTTAACCTGAGGTGGGACCAATGGACAGACTGGCAAAATGCTATATTCCCTACCCAACTCCGTTGGTCGAAGGGATAAAGTCTATATTATAAAGTTAAAAAGTTAATGAAAAGTAAAAGTTTTGGATGCACAGACAGCAAAAAAGCAAAATGCCCTCGATCCTTGATCTGGGGCATAAAAAGCTGACTTAATTCCATTTTGTTATGAATAATTGAAATTTAAGATTTTTTATACTTTGAACTACTGATCTTAATACAATTTCGAGATTTAACATACAATTTGCCTGACTTATTTTTGTATTATGTATGATGTCCTTCCGTAGGTCTGATATCTACTCACCTGATACTTGATAACCAGGCTTATTACACTGGAAATTGACCTCTGAACCTACTGTATAAAATGGTAAAACCTTTGATACTGTGATAGAATTTAGTACTACAGGAGACTGGCATATGGAAGATGCTGTAAAATACAATAAAATGCAAGTTTGTATTACATATACTTTAATCTCATTATAAAATTGGAGATTTTTGCTTTATCATAAAATTAGAGATTTTTACTTTAAGAATGTACTGAGGTGAAACCAAGAACATCTAAATATATATCAAAAGAAACTAAGAAAATCAATTAATTGAAAATATAAAACCTAACAGGCCTTGTTTTTCAACAACCCTTAAATAATGATAGGATAGTCTATGACTAAACCCTTAGTTAAACATGGGGATACTTAATTAAGTTTATTTTTACTTGAAAAGAAATCTACAGTCTGATCATATTTTGTTAATTAAACATTTTGTGAGTGATTTACACTTTTAATAAGGGCTTTTCCTGACTAGAGCTGTTGCTGAATGGCAACCAATTATGCCCGCGCTTACTGAACCCCGAATCAATAGGGTATGTGTGTGGATACAATACAGGTGTGGACACAGTACAAGTGAGGACATAGTACAAGTATGGACATGATGAAATACCTTCCTGTTTTCCCAGAAAATATACAGTTGAATTATCTCCCTTTCAAAATTTCTATCAGCAACCATAATTCCATTTGGTAAGCCCTTAAATCATTTTAATTGGTGGTAGGCACCCTTTCTGTAATGTTTCATCCAATGTGAGGCATTTTTAATTTTCCCGCCTTTTTTCAGTTTCCATGGCAACAGCAGCCATTTTGAAAAAAACTGAGCCCAAAAATCATTTCTATGGGTGCTAGGCATCCTTCCAGTAAAGTTTCATCCAATTTGCGACACTATGAATTTTCCTGCCTTTTTTCAGTTTCCATGGCAACTGCAGCCATTTTGAAAATTCAAAATGATGAGAGTGTGTACATCTACAAAAAAACCTGTGTAAAGGGGCAAAATATTTTCCCAAGCATGAAAGGACAAACTAACCTAACCTAACTTCATGTACATCTTTAAGCATACATAATCAATAGTTATAATGACATTTAAAAGACAGTATAAAGATGTACAGTGGAACCTCTGAAAATTGGCCTCTGTCAACAACAAAGAAATCAGCATGTTTCAGAGGTTGCAGTTTTTGCAGGTTCCAAATACTGTATAGTGGGTAATTTTCGCAGGGTTTTAATCTTCGCCTTTTTTCACAGATGGACTCAAATCGACAAAATAAATTTCACGAATGTTTTATGTATTTTTAGGATATATATAGGATATTTGATAATCCGCGAAAACTTAATACGCTAAAATTTTTGGCATACGTTTTCCACTCCAATAGACACAGTACAACTCGTCATACCAAAGCTTCAGACCAAATATCATATCATTACTACATACACAAGTGACCTGCGAAAATAACCCGCTATGACCTGCGAAAATAACCCGCTATACGGTACCGAAAGTGTAAGATATTAATCTCTAAGGCCATTTTAGGCTTTGGGTCAATTATTTCAGTATATTTACTTACATTATTGTCAATTTCGATCAAGACTGATGGTAATTGTTGGAATAGACTTATTTGTATATGTAGATTTCGACAAACATCTGACATTGTGAATCAAGTCAGTCAATTTTATTGTCAGCAAAAGTAATATAAAAAAAAATATAGAATTTAACAAAAACGCATTTTTTATCCTAATTCTAAAAAAAAAATGATGTTAGAAAATAATAATGGATATTTGCAGAAAAAAATCATCGATTTTCGATCAAAATCGATAATCGGAACATTACTACTTGGAAACATTTGACCAATAGAAATGTACATTATTTCTTACGTGCACAAATGGCATTTCTTCCATCCCATAATCCCTCAGGTTGGCATGTCCTACTTTGTGACCCTATTAGCTGATATCCACAATCACATTTATATGTCATTGAAGATCCAATCATATTTGATGTATAGATGGCTTGTCCATTAGCTGGGTCAGGTAATGCTGGACATATTTTTTCTGAGAAAAAAAGAGTGTAATTGGTCGAACATGAATACAGAGCTAAAAAACAAGTAATACATTATAGCAACATAATTTTTTTTTTTTTTTTGCATTTTCATACTGGTATTCTCATTTTTAAATTCTCATTCTAATATCATTTAGTAAATGGTAAAATCTGTTTATATTGTCCCCCTCCTTACTTAACCTTGCCACCTTGCTTAACACCAAAGTTTTTGAAAATCTATTTTCCCCAGTTTGACTTAATTTTCAGTTCAAATCTCCATCAATAATTGCTAAACCCCTTTTAATGCCAAAACTTGGCTGAACAAATTGTTGCTTCATAAAAAGGGTTAACTGTAATCACAGAATTATAACATGGTAAATAAAGAAATTAACACACAGTATTCAATGAATCATATTTATAGGGACAATATTTCATCGTCTTGGTTCATTTATAATTTACAAAAATTGATTTTCACTTTCTGTTTTGCAGAAGATTGCTTTTTGCTAGGAAAGAAAAGAAAAAAACTTTAATCAACAGAATGAAAGAATCTGCACACAAAAATCATCATCCATTTTGAGAATGAAGAACTAAGGCCATAAAAAAATAATTCATTGGTTCACAGGCCCTCCCTCATCTAGTTTGAGACTTGAAAAAAGCCCCTCATTGACCCTATTTTTAGCCATTTCAATAAAATAAAAACAAAACTAGAGGAATGTATTCGAAACGAATACTATATCTCCCCGTCCTGACATAATTTGTTCCAGGGGTCATGCTTATAATACTAAATTATTGACCCGGCCTGACTACCCTCCCAGATGATTTTTCCCAATTGAAAAAGTTTGAGCCAGGGAGTTTGAGTTACCATTGTCAGCTGAGAGTAGATTAAGTGATGCATATTTTTATGTGCTTTATTTTACTGTCTTTACATGTTTAATATAACATAATCTTGTCAAATTATTTTTATGAAATTAAGGTATACCATCCAGTAGTATTATCTCTGATTAAAGTGTCGTATGTAGCAATGACAATAAAAATGTTTAGGTGTTACTATTAACTGACAACTTCAATTAAGATAAGAAATAAATAATTTTCCCATTAAATCTGAAATCAAATTATAATATGATGAGTGGAGGTTGGGAATACATTGTATATGAGTATGACAATATTCCAAATGTCAGGTTTATCATGAATTGGAACTAATTTTGAATTTATCAGACTTTTTCAAATTAGGACACTCACATGTTGTATTTGTTATCTAGAAACATGAGTACCGGTAAATTTTACTAAGCTGTGCACAACATAACTTTCATTCGTCTGTTGGTTTTTAAATTTTACCTGTCTAGGCTGTTATCAGTACAAATACTATTTTTAGTAACAATTTTAATTAGCAAATATCTCATTAACAGTTTGACTAATTAACACATAAAAGAACATGGACATAGATCAAATGGAAACTGATATATCCTGAAAATTTGGACATCTTGAGTGCAGTGGTTTTTGCAAACATGCGAACACAAATTTTGTGACGGAACCCACGAGTAAAAACAATATATCTCCCACCTCTCTGAGGCGGGGAGATATAAAAACACCTCCCTCACTACATTTTTGGTGATTTTTACAATGTAAAAAGCTGCCTCATCTATTTTTTGGCAAATAAAAAGATAAGAAAAATCACCTCCCTCCCTCATCATTTTATATGAAAAATTGCCTGAGAACCAATAAATTAATTTTGTATGGCCTAATAGACTAACTTGTGTCACAATCCTCCCTTTGTAAGTGTGAACTTGAAAGTTTATGGTATACATTTTAGGCTTTAGAGATATAAAAACAAAATTTTTATTTTATACATACTTGAATCAGCAAACTATAACATACATTGTGTATATAATTTTTATAAATGCAAATCTGACTGTCATTTGAACTAATTTGCAATGAACCTCTTGTTTTCAATTTGTTAAAAATTTCACTTGATGATTATTTATTCTGTGAATACAGTATAATGAAGATGTCTATTTCAAATTTAAAAAGTTGAAAGTTTAGTGGAACCTGTCTATTCCGATGATCAAAGGGAAACTCAAAATGTGTCTTATTATTCAGGATGGCCAAATATTAAGGTTTAAAAGGCATTTAATAGCTGTATTTAAGACTAGCTATAACACATCATACCTTTACAATATGGTTCGTTTCCTGTCCACTGTAATCGACTTGTAACATCCATAGGCTGACAAAATCTATTCTGAACTCCAATTAATTCATAATCGTCATCACAGGAATAGTTAGCTACAGAGTTATAGCCCTTGTTTATACTGCTTACAGTCACATGGCCATTAGAAGGTGAATGTAACTGTGGACATTGTAGAGCTGTAAAGAACAAATATGTCATTAATTCTTAAGTTAAATATCAGGTCAGTTAATTGAAAAATTTCCAGTGAAATGTGTGTATCAAAGGTTAAGAAATTAATGAGTTTTCTTTCACTTGTCAAACTTTACATGAGGAGTACTGTATATATTGAGACAGATTTTTTATGAAAGCATGCATGACCTGAAATATGAAGGTGATAATACCCATTATGTGTTTTATTTCAGCAAAAAACATTTCCCATATGAAATTTTATCCAAACTCTGAGTGTAACATGCATGATAAGACATATAGATACAATACTATAAGTGTACTTACGGAGACAAGTTGTAACATCATTCCACGCTCCACTGAGCTGACATTCCACTGTTACTGATCCATCTGGAATTGTTCCACGTGGACAGTGTATAGATACAGTTGTTGGTGCTATATATTCCCCAGTATATAATGGATCAGTGTCAGCAACTACTTTTCCACCATTACTTACAGTAAAATTTGGACATTTTGCTAAAATGTTTGAAAAAAATATTTACATTGTAAAAATATTTGTTTTCTTGATGTAAACAATTTCTTACAATATTTTTTCACTGGAACACAAGTCATACTGTTTATAAATAAGCCATTTTGAAATTTATGAACCTGAAAAATCAAAAGAAATCTAAAATGATGTATTCCTACCATTATGCAACAATTTAATAATAGTGACTATGTGTACTGATTGCAGTGAGATAGACAACAGAGATCTAATAAAGAAACATTAATTTACACAAAATTATAATTAAGGA
This sequence comes from Modiolus philippinarum, assembly GCA_002080025.1. Taxonomy (NCBI): domain Eukaryota; kingdom Metazoa; phylum Mollusca; class Bivalvia; order Mytilida; family Modiolidae; genus Modiolus; species Modiolus philippinarum. The sequence continues at coordinate 18,183 of MJUU01004753.1, read as the reverse complement.
ACTATTTGTTGTCTGATGCATTTTAATTAAAGTGTACGTTGCTTATGAAAGATTTTGAAATGAAATATTTTATCATTTCTATGGATATTGGTTTTGACATTTCCAAAATAAAAGAAAATTAATGTTTCCATAGGACACGGATGTACCTTAGGGTTTAAAAAAATCCAAATACAGCTGTTCTTGCAATCAATACATAATCAACAAGACCTGTTGCCGATTGGCAACTAGGTATACCCCACCCATTGAACCCTGGTTAAAAAAAAATCATGTTTTCACTACACTTCTTAACTCATGTCCAGGTTTCATCAAACAGGAAGTACACATCTGACAGAACTTAAAATAGGAAATTCCTTACAACTAACCAAATAGATGCTGGGTTCCCATTTAGAAATCAATCCCTCTTATAGAAGCTGAGAAAAATGCCACAAAAAAATTCATGTTTTCAGTTTCACTACATTTCGTAACTAAGTCTACATTTCGTCAAACAGGAAGTACACATCCAACTGGACTCAAGATAGGATGTTCCTTACAACTAACCATATAGAGGCTGCATACCAATTTTGAAATGAATCCCTCTTGTAGAAGCTGAGAAAAATGAGAGGAAAAATTCATGTTTTCACAACATTTTGTAACTATGTCCACATTTCGTCAAACAGGAAGTGCACATCTGAGGGGACTCAAAATAAGACGTTCCTTACAACTGACCATACATGTATATAGGCTGCATACCAATTTTGAAATCAATCCCTCTTATAGAATGCGACAAAAAATTCATGTTTTCACTACATTTCGTAACTAAGTCCACATTTCGTCAAACAGGAAGTGCACATCTGACGGGAGGCAAAATATGACGTTCCTTACAACTAACCATATAGAGGCTGCATACCAATTTTGAAATGAATCCCTCTTGCAGAAGCTGAGAAAAATGAGACCAAATATTCATGTTTTCACTACATTTTGTAACTAAGTCCACATTTCGTCAAACAGGAAGTGCACATCTGAGGGGACTCAAAATAGGACGTTCCTTACAACTGACCATACATGTATAGAGGCTGCATACCAATTTTTAAATGAATTCCTCTTGTAGAAGCTGAAAAAAAAATGTGATGAAAAATTCATGTTTTCACTACATTTTGTAACTAAGTCCACAATTTGTCAAACAGGAAGTGCACATCTGAGGGGACTCAAAATAGTACGTTCCACTACTGACCATACATGTATATAGGCTGCATACCAATTATGAAATGAATCCCTCTTGTAGAAGCTGAGAAAAATGTGACAAAAAATTCATGTTTTCACTACATTTGTAACTAAGTCCACATTTCGTCAAACAGGAAGTGCACATCTGATAGGACTCAAAATAGGACGTTCCTTACAACTAACCAAATAAAAAGATGCGTACCAATTTTGAAATGAATCCCTCTAGTAGAAGCTGAGAAAAATGCGACGGAAATTCATGTTTTCCCTACATTTTGTACGTTAGTCCATATTTCCTGATTTCATCAAACAGGAAGTGCACATTTGATGGGACTCAAAATAAAACATTCCTGACAACTCACCATATAGAGGCTGCATACCAATTTTGAAATGAATCCCTCTTACAGAAGCTGAGAAAAATGCAACGAAAAATTCATGTTTTCACATTTTCGGATGAACGGACGGACAGACAGAAGGACAAGGTGAATCCAAAATACCCCAATCTCTATCCAGTGAGGGTATAATTTAAGTTAATGAATCAATACTTTCTATCGAATAAAATTGCTATTAAGAAACATACCAATACATGTACTATTTGGCCATAATACTTTCTTTTTCACCACCCTGACAGTGTCCTCTGTATACAGATGATGCCCTCTTACACAATCACACTTGTACCCTCCATCAAAGTTGGTACAGATTTCAGTACACAATATCTGGCTACATTCATCGATGTCTGAAAATTATGTACACAAAAATTAAAAAGAATTCTGTCTAAAATAAATACCTAACTGAACTTGTGTTATGTATAAAAATTATGTACATAGAATTTTTTCTAAAGTTAGAAATAATCTAACTTGTGAGCTTGTAACATTTCTTAACTTAACCTGTGTTATTTCTGCAAAATTGTGTACAGTCGAACTTCAGTCATTCGTACAATTCGTAAATGAAGTTTAAAATTTAAGTGTAAATTAATTTGGTTGAATTGTTAAGGATTTAATTTACACTTTAAATTTAAATGTGAATTGACCTAAATTGATCTTTGTGCAACCTGGTCCTGGTACTTTCTGGCAGTGATGTTCTCCACTTACCTGTACAGACTGTCTGATCATCTGGAGGATTTTGGTAACCATGGTTACAAACACATCTGTAAGAACAATGTACATTCTGGCAGTGATGTTCTCCACTTACCTGAACAGACTGTCTGATCATCTGGAGGATTTTGGTAACCATGGTTACAAACACATCTGTAGGAACCTGGTACATTCTGGCAGTGATGTTCTCCACAAACATTTGTTGTACATTCATTAATATCTACACAAGAAAAACCATGATAATGTTATTGAAATCTATGAATGTGTATACATTAAATTTGTATGGAAGCAGCATACATGAAACATTTTTATGTATTCATTATATGAAAATGGCATGCTCTGCATGTGAATGAAAAAAAAAAAAGTCTTAAATTCAAGGATGCAATTTTATACAATTATGGTACTTCTACAAGATCAATATATGGGGTCTACGGAGCAAAAAAGTAATATTGAACAAGGGTTTACCCAAGTTCAATATTATCTTTTGCGCCCATTAAAAATAATTTAGAAATATTTTTATGGCAGGTATAGCGTTGTTATTTAACCATGGGTTGGGCTTTTATATTCAAATTTCACCCAGAGTGTTATCCATGAATTAGTTTAATTCTAATGTGACAAAAAATGGAAAATTCCATTCTGAAGCAATAATAGAACATGTTGATTTTGCTCTTATAGCCAGCTGTGTCTATGACATCACAATACACAATCTTATGTTTTTGGAACATTTGTACATGTGCGAATATTGATGTTGTTGAGTATTATATTGGTTGACAATTAATTAGAGTCATGTTAGAATAGAAGTTATATACAAATTCTGTATAAACTAACCTATACAACTTGGCAGTGATGAATAGATTCCATTCAGACCACAGTGTATAACAGAACTTCCATGTAATGTGTAACCATGGTTACATTGTACATGTACATAATCTCCACCACTCACATTGTCTGTAGCATTTGTGTAACCATTCAGTATATATACTGGTGGACATAAAGCAGCTGTAAACAGAATAACAACAATGTATTATTAGTGTAACCATGGTTACATTGTACATGTACATAATCTTCACCACTCACATTGTCTGTAGCATTAGTGTAACCATTCAGTATATATACCAGTGGACATAAAGTGGCTGTAGACAGAATAACAACAATGTATTATTAGTGTAACCATAGTTACATTGTACATGTACATAATCTCCACCACTCACATTATCTGTAGTGTTTGTGTAACCATTCAGTATAAATACTGGTGGACATAAAGCAGCTGTAAACAGAATAACAACAAGAGCTGTCGCCGAATGGAAGCCAAAGATACCCCCAGCTTATTGAACCCTGAATCTATATGGTAAGTGCAAATTTAAGTTGGTGTGGACACAATACAGGTGCGGACACAGTACAAGTGTGGACACAATACAAGTATGGACACAATGATATAATCTTCAAGAAAAAACTTTTCCCAAGGGTTCCAATGAAAACACTCTGTCTAAATCAGACAAATATAAAATTCACCTTTTTCAGCCTATTTGACATTTTACACATCTACATATAGTGTTCTTCCTTTGTCTAAAGTTTCATCAAAATCCTTCAAGTGGATTAAGAGGAGTTGTGCGTAAGAGGTAACCCATACATGGGGAATCAATGAAAACTCAAAGTTGAATTATCTCCCTTTCCTGGTTTCTGAGAATAATTTTATTCCTTCATGCACATATCCATATAGTGTTCTTACTTTGTGTAAAGTTTCATTAAATTCCTTGAAGTGGTTTAAGAGGAAGTGTGCTTACGAGGTAACCCATACATGGGGAATCAACAAAAAGTCAAAGTCCAATTATCTCCCCATCCTGGTTTTTGACAATAATTATATTTCTTCATGCACATCTCAATATAGTGTCCTTCCTTTGTGTAAAGTTTCATCAAAATCCTTCGAGTGGTTTAAGAGGAGTTGCCCTTACAAGGTAATCCATAAATAGGGAATCAACAAAAAGTCAAAGTCGGATTATCTCCCCTTCCTGGTTTTGGACAATAATTATATTCCTTCATGCACATCTCCTAATAGTGTCCCTCCTTTGTGTAAAGTTTCATCAAAATCCTTCAAGTGGTTTAAGAGGAGTTGCGCTTACGAGGTAACCAAAAATTAGGGAATCAACAAAAAGTCAAAGTCCAATTATCTCCCCATCCTGGATTTGGAAATAATTATATTTCTTCATGCACATCTCAATATAGTGTCCTTCCTTTGTGTAAAGTTTCATCAAAATCCTTCAAGTGGTTTAAGAGGAGTTGCGCTTACAAGGTAATCCATAAATAGGGAATCAACAAAAAGTCAAAGTCTCCCCTTCCTGGTTTCGGACAAAAATTATATTCCTTCGTGCACATCTCCTAATGGTGTCCCTCCTTTGTGTAAAGTTTCATCAAAATCCTTCTAGTGGTTTAAGAGGAGTTGCGCTTAAGAGGTAACCCATAAATAGGGAATCAACAAAAAGTCAAAGTCGGATTATCTCCCCTTCCTGGTTTTGGACAATAGGTATATTCCTTCATGCACATTTCCATATAGCGTCCTTCCTTTGTGTAAAGTTTCATCAAAATTCTTCAAGTGGTTTAAGAGGAGTTGCGCTTACGAGGTAACCCATAAATAGGGAATCAATGAAAAGTCAAAGTCAAATTATCTCCCCTTCCTGGTTTCGGACAATAATTATATTCCTTCATGCACATCTCCATATAGTGTCCTTCCTTTGTGTAAAGTTTCATCAAAATCCTTCCAGTGGTTTAAGAGGAGTTGCGCTTACGAGAAGTGTGGACAGACGGACGGACGAACAGACGGACGGACAGACGGACAGACAGACAGACAAGGTGATTCCTAAATACCCCCCCAAACTTTGTTTGCGGGGGGACAAAAATTATATTCATCTGTGCAAATCTCCTAATAGTGTCCCTCCTTTGTGTAAAGTTTCATCAAAATCCTTCAAGTTGTTTAAGAGGAGTTGCGCTTACGAGGTAACCCATAAATAGGGAATCAACAAAAAGTCAAAGTCGGATTATCTCCCCTTCCTGGTTTTGGACAATAAGTATATTCCTTCATGCACATTTCCATATAGCGTCCTTCCTTTGTGTAAAGTTTCATCAAATTTCTTCAAGTGGTTTAAGAGGAGTTGCGCTTACGAGTAACCCATAAATAGGGAATCAATGAAAATTCAAAGTCAAATTATCTCCCCTTCCTGGTTTCGGACAATAATTATATTCCTTCATGCACATCTCCATATAATGTCCTTCCTTTGTGTAAAGTTTAAGAGGACTTGCACTTACGAGAAGTGTGGACAGAAGGGACGGACGGACAGACGGACAGACAGACAGACAAGGTGATTCCTATATACCCCCCAAAACTTTGTTTGCGGGGGGTATAACAATGTATTATTAGTGTAACCATGGTTATATTGTACATGTACATAATCTCCACCACTAACATTATCTGTAGTGTTTGTGTAACCATTCAGTAAAAATACTGGTGGACATAAAGGGGCTGTAGAAAAAAGATACAAAACAATGCAGATTTTAAGTACAGTGTTGGATCATATTATTATAAACAAACGTCGCAACATAGTATTATTTCATATAAAATCACATTTTTTCAAAAAATTGTCCTGAAGTCATTTCTTGTCCGATTTTTAACATTGAAAATTTCACTCTATGTTCAAATTATGAATTCTCTCAAATCATTAACAACAAAAATATTTCAAAATTATCTAAAGAAACTTTAGACTTTACTGAATTTAACAGTAAAAATTTCATTTAAATTGGATGAGAAATGACTTTAGAACAATTTTTTGAAAAAAAATTATTTGTATATGAAATAACACTATGACGTCTGTTTATATGATCCAATGGTGTATTTGTTTAGCTGATAAAAAAAACTTTATAAAGGTATATTATTTGATACCTTCAATGTTTTCTTAATTCTTTCAGTTCCAGACATAGCTCTGGAACCACTTTCAAAGGTCTAGACCCTGAAAAGGTTTGAGCTTTGTGGTAAAAATACCCAAATTTGAAGACATTGTAAGCTATTCATATAATAGTAAGTAACTTGGGCGGCAGTCTGATAGAGACAGATCCATGGAAGGATTGACAGGTTAAATAGACAACTAGACAGTCAACCAGATTAAACAAAGGGACACAAGTTTGAGGGTCACTAACACCTCTCAATGTTTGCAGTGGGGTATAAAAATCAACGTTTCTGTACGAAGGATTGATAGGTTTTCAACCCCATCCATTTTTTTAACATACATGTGATAGCTCCCGGATCCTGCGGGAGTCTCCCGTTTTTAAGCCCTGAAATTTGTCCTCACGGATTTGGCTCCAAAACTCCCATATTTCAACTATTTGGTTTGCTAAAAATAATGTGAAAAGTAAACTGTTTTGTACCTTATAATGCCTGTCAATCAGTTGGTTGATTTCTCTTTGAATTTAAAGGTAATTAATGATATTTTGTTGTTTTAAATAATCACAGGTGTCATTTATAGCCTCCAGCAACATGGCCATGATTTAATTATCCTCAAGTTGTTTTATGAGTCACCATGTTTACATAAGTCAAAGTGGCATGTGAAAGCCCAGTTAAGGAATTTAGGACATGTAATACACATATATTAGACAATGAAGTGTTTGTTTAATGTTTTAAGCCCTGATATTCACAATTTCAAGACCTAAAACGGGCAAACCAGGTCAAAACTTCGAATGGTTCATTTACGCAATTGATGCCCAGAGTTATGGGCCTTTGACTTAGAAAATTTAAGCAAAATATCAGTTTTCAACCCTTTTTTTCTGAACCATTGCAGGTATTGATCTAATAATTGGTATTTGAGTCTACCTCAATGAGTTACAGAACAAGTAAGTTTGGTTCTGGTCCACTGATTTTTGACAGTTATGGGACTTTGACTTGGAAAATTTTATTAAGATATCAATTTTCAGATTTTTTTCTAATCCATTGCAGGTATAAGTCCAACATTTTGTATGCAAGTCTACCTCAATCAGTTACAGAAAAAAGAAAAGGTTTAAGTTTGGTTCCAGTCTACTGATTTTTGACAGAGTTATGGGCCTTTGACTTAGAAAATTTTAGCAAAATATCAGTTTTCCGCACTTTTTTTCTGAACCATTGCAGGTTTTGATCTAATAATTGGTATGTGAGTCTACCTTAGTAAGTTGCACATAAAGTTGAAGCTTGGTTCTGGTCCCTTGATATTTGAAGGAGTTATGGGCCTTTGTAATAGGAAATTTTAGTAAAATATCAGTTTTCCACATTTTTTTTAACCATCGCCTGTATTGATCTTATATTTGGTATATGAGTCTACCTTAAAGAGTTACAGATGAAGAAAGAGTAAAGTTCTGGTAAAGTAATTTTTGACAGAGTTATGGGCCTTTGACTCAGAAAACTTTTTACTATTTTTGCTGGTGTAACAAAGCCTTGCTCTAGCGGTAGGGGACTTGGTATTGCCTTGCAATACGATCCACACTTGGTTTAATTTAAAAACTTATGATTTCATTTGACAGTTTAATCTTTTCAGTTGTTAAGACATAAAGGTTGAAATTTAAGTAGAAACAAGAATATATTTAAGGGCTATTCCATTAAAATGGATGTGGGTGGGTAGGAAGGGAAGTTTTATGATCGGACATGGGTCGTAGGTCATTCTTAGAATGTTCCCATTAGTTTTATGTAAAATTATCTAAAAACAGTTTGTTGGTTGTGGGGGTACTTTGAAAGTCCCTTCCTTCCTACTCACACCCATTTTAATGGAATAGCCCTAATCAAAATTTCAAATTTGATACTAAAATGAAATTTATAACTGTATGACATCACATTTCACTATACTCACGTTTACAAGATGGTGTTGGTTTTGACCAATTTCCATTCTCGGTACAATACACCATGGATGCTCCTATAAGTCTGTAGTTAGTATCACAGTTGTATTTTATGATATCTCCATATACATAATGAGATTCTGTATTACTGATAAATCTCAATCCTTCCATTGTCACTAGCTTTGGACAATTAAGTTCTGTCAATAAAATAACAACAAATCATTTCACTGATAAATGTCAACCCTTCCATCGTCACTAGCTTTGGGACAATTTAAATCTATCACAAAAATTACTGCAAATTATTTCATTGATAAATAACCCTTCCATCGTCACTAGCTTTGGGACAATTTAAATCTATCACAAAAATTACTGCAAAATATTTCATTGATAAATCTCAACACTTCCATTGTCCCTTACTTTGGACAATTCAATTCAGTCAAGAAAATTTCAATAAACATGTTGTATACAAATTATCATGTTTTAAATATGCATTCACCAATAAATTAGTGAATCTCTGCGTTATTTCACTGATAAATCTCAGTGTATATTCACTGGTATATTTCTATGTTCATTTACTGGTAATTTCCTAGTAAAAATAAATCATTTAATCATCATTAGCTATTTACTGATATAAATATAAAGGATTAACTGCAGCAAGGGCCTTATTTTGATGAAAAAAACAAGAGGCTCTCAAGAGCCTGTATCGCTCACCTAGACCATGGCTGACATAGATAAAAGGCATTTCCAATAGGAAAAACAAAACATAAAATTTAGTAGAATACTTTTTTTTTCTTAAATTACAGTATTCTTGTTTGGTTTCCATGGCAACCCAAAGATCCACCATCACAACCAATAACAGTAAAAAATGTGGGCAGGGGTTCCCCTTATAATCAAGGTAATACATATTGCTGAAATTAAAACATTCAGACCACAATTCAAATAAAAATTCAAAAATTTGGGCAGACGTTCCCCTTAAAATCAATAAGGCCAATGTAAAAACTATGTTCCAGATGGTGGCCATTTTGGATGAAGTACAGACCTGCCAGATACATTTTTTTAGATGGGACCACCTAAGCACCATTGTGGGACCATTGTGGCTTAGTTTGGTTCTAATTGGACTAGTAGTTTCTGAGAAGAGGATCTTTGAATGTATATTCCATAGGGTCCAATGTTAAAACTATGTTCCCGCTGGCGGCCATCTTGGATGAGGTATGGACCTGCCGGATACCTTTTTAGGAAGGGACCATGTAAGGGCCATTGTGACTAAGTTTGGTTATAATTGGACTGGTAGTTTCTGAGAAGATCTTTGAATGACCTTTCCATAGGGTCCAATGTCAAAACTATGTTCCACTGGGGGCCATCTTGGATGAGGTACAGACCTGCCGGATACCTTTTTGGATGGGACTATCTAAGGACCATTGTGGCTTAGTTTAGTTTTAATTGGACAAGTAGTTTCTGAGAAGAAGATCTTTGAATGTCTTTTCCACAGGGTCCAATGTCAAAACTATGTTCCACTGGCGGCCACCTTGGATGAGGTACAGACCTGCCAGATACCTTTTTTGGAAGGGACCATCTAAGGACTATTGTGACTATGTTTGGTTATAATTAGACGAGGAGTTTCTGAGAAGAAGATCTTTGAATGTTTTTCCCATAGGGTCCAATGTTAAAACTATGTTGCCCGCTGGTGGCCATCTTGGATTAGGTACGGACCTGCCGGATACCTTTTTTTGAAGGGACCATCTAAGGACCATATTGACTAAGTTTGGTTATAATTGGACTGGTAGTCTCTGAGAGGAAGATTTTTGAATGCCTTTTCCAAATAGTCCAGTGTGAAAACTATGTTCCCCGCTGGCGGCCATCTTGGTTTAGGTACGGACCTGCCAGATACCTTTTTCAGAAGGGACCATCTAAGGACCATTGTGACTAAGTTTGGTTATAATTGGACTAGTAGTTTCTGAGAAGAAGATCTTTGAATGTCTTTCCCATAGGGTCCAATGTTAAAACTATGTTCCCCGCTGGCGGCCATCTTGGATTAGTTAAGGACATGCCGGATATCTTTTTTAGAAGGGACCATCTAAGGACCATTGTGACTAAGTTTGTTTATAATTGGACTGGTAGTTTCTGAGAAGAAGATCTTTGAATGTCTTTTCCATAGGGTCCAATGTTAAAACTATGATCCCCGCTGGCGGCCATCTTGGATGAGGCACGGACCTGGCAGATACCTTTTTTGGAAGGGACCATCTAAGGACCATTGTGACTAAGTTTGTTTATAATTGGACAAGTAAATTCTGAGAAGAAGATCTTTGAATGTCTTTCCCATAGGGTCCAATTGTTAAAACTATGTTCCCCGCTGGCGGCCATCTTGGATGAGGTACAGACCTGCCAGATACCTTTTTTGGAAGGGACTATCTAAGGACCATTGTGACTAAGTTTGGTTATAATTGGACTAGTAGTTTCTGAGAAGAAGATCTTTGAATGTCTTTCCTATATGGTCCAATGTTAAAACAATGTTCCCTCTTGGCGGCCATCTTGGATTAGGTACGGACCTGTCGGATACATTTTCTAAAGGGGACCACCCAAGGACTATTGTGACCAAGTTTGGTTCCAATTGGCCCAGTTGTTTCAGAGGAGAAGATCTTTGAATGAAAAGTTTACGACAGACGGACGGACAGACGACGGACGGTCGGACGGACGACGGACGACAGACGCCAAGTGATGGCAAAAGCTCACCCTGGCATAGCCAGTGGAGCTAAAAACCAAATAATTTTGTTTGAAATATTCTGTAGATATTGGTTTACAGGATATTTTTTTTTCTGATTCTTTTACATCACCTAGTAGCTAATTTTATCACCTTTAATTTGATATCTATTCACAGTTGTAAGTATATAAGGTACTTGCATTTTCAATTCATTATTTTTCTTAACTTTAGGTAAAATTTGCCACTGTCAGTGAAAGTTACTTGTTCTATTGATGTTATCAAGTGAAATTTCACTTAGTGTTGAAAGAGTTAATGTTACTGACCTTCACAATATGCCACTGACCACTGTCCATTATTCTGGCATATAGACACATCACCAGTTTTCATAAAATATCCACGATCACACTTATACTTTGCTTCTCCAAGGTAATGTGTCCTATCCAGGCTGACCAAAGCCATATTATTTGGCTGGGTTGGTGATCCACAATCAATTACTACAAAATATATATATAGACCTATACACTTGCAAAGGATGAAAAGTCGATCTTACATAAAAAGTTATAGCAAAGATTCAAGTTTCAGACATACAGACAGACACACAGATAGGACAAAAATGATATGCCCACTTCCTCGTTCTGGTGGCATAAAAAATTTCATCTTCATATCTCAAATTGCTTTACTCCATACATTATTTCTAATAGGGTCTGTAAGTCTCGTTATGTGACTCACGAGAATCCACGATAAACAGGCAATTCGAAATCGCTTCCCGCCAAAACATGACGTCTGAGTATTGTGACGTTAACAATTTTGTGTGAAACGTCATATATCTTTGTTTAAAATGTAACTTCCGGGTACAATTTATGATCCCGGTTGTCCCAAAATTATACGAGACTTACAGGCCCTATAATAATCTGCATGATCAAATCATATTGTTCTTTGTTGGATTTCTCTTCCCGTTTCAATATTGACATCATGTGTCTGTAATCTGTCTAAACTGATCCTTTTTGGGGAATTTGAAGGTTTTGTTTGACCTAGACATGTAGTTGGTTTACAAAGGTCAAAAATGTATAAATTATGGTACAAAGGGATAAGGCAGAATGTTTGGTTAAGACAGACATTTAGTTTTGGACAAGTTTATCTGTATGACATTTTGAACATGCTATTCCTTAAGTATTCTATCTGAACCATTACAACTTGTCATTTATCTCTCAAACTTAATATACTGATGGTTTTATCATTATTTTGGTTTATAATATGGATAGTGATTAGTTGTCCCAATTGGATAAATGTCATTTTGTCACCAGTGTCATAAAAAACTGTAGGAAGTGAAGTCACAATACTGTAACTATCATCTTTGCTATGAAAATGTCTTGGCATATTAACATAAAAATAAACAGCTGCGCCAAGTCACATGATACGCCCGTCGTCACCCTTCAAAACTTTAAGTGATTTAGGTAAGGGGTTCTCAATTCAGAAGCACCTGTAACTGCCCAATTAAGCTTGATTTCTCTTTAAGAAATTAATCTGCAAAGTTTAAAGTGAGCTGATCAAAGTACTTATCAGTTAGAGTGCAACATGTAAAAAATTGCCTTAAAATTAAAAAAAAAAGTCCCATAACTCTTGCAAGAAAAATCGAAATTTCACGAAAAAGTATACAGATCATGAAGTCATTACATCCAATACCTCTACAAAGTTTGAAGTAAATTGGCCAAAGGGTTGTCAGTTAGAGCGTGACCTGTAAAAAATTGCCTTAAAATTAACAAATAAAGTCCCATAACTCTTGCAAGAAAAATGGACATTTCACGAAAAAATTTACAGATCGTGAGGCCATCATATCCAATACCTCTACAAAGTTTGAAGTGAATTGGCCAAAGGGTTGTCAAGTTAGAGCGTGACATGTAAAAAATTGCCTTAAAATTGACGAATAAAGTCCTATAACTCTTGCAAGAAAAATGGAAATTTCATGAAAAAGTAAAGAGATCGTGAGGCCATCATATCCAATACCTCTACAAAGTTTGAAGTGAATTGGCCAAAGGGTTGTCAAGTTAGAGCGCGACATATGAAAAGGACGGACAATCGGACAACGGTATACCATAATACGTCTGTTATTGGACGGGCGTATAAACATCCTTACTACAGTTGCATCTTAAGTCGAGTTTAAATAATATCTATATAACAAAATGCACAAGAAATTCAACTTGCAAATGAAAAACTCTATAACTCATTCATATGTTCCATGTGTTCGTGTATTAATAAGTATATTAGTAACTCAATAAACAATGAGTATGGAGTAAATGTACATGAGACAAAGTCTTTACAAATACATGATTAAAAACAATCAATTAAACAATTTTTTCAGAGTTGTTCTTCATCCTGTAGTCACCATGACATCTTCAACAATGAGCTTATATTGAGTACTTGTAGATAATCATAACATTAGATTAGTTATACTATAACTATTATACGAACCTTTACAAGTTGGCGGGGATGTCGACCATCTCCCTCCAATATCACAGATAAGTATACTGGTACCAGTTAACTGGTAACCTTTATCACAGCTAAACAGTACATATGTACCAAATGTTGTCGTAGACGAATTCTTTTGTAGATGACTACTTAAATTTAAGGCAGGACAGTCTGAAAGTACAAAAAGAAATTAAACTTGTGAGAAGAATAAGGATGCTTTCATACAATGATTTAAGGAATATTTTTTTTTAATTTAATTTTATTTATTTGATTTAATTTAAATTTTAATTCTGATGTTACAAACTATAAAATAAAATACAAACTATAAGGTAAAATTTAAAATACAATATGTACATTTTAACATACAACATAAAGTTGCATGCATCTTTGTGCAAAGCATAACCCCACACTCATACCAAATTTTTCAAAGTACCGTCCAACAAGAATTTAATATCTTAGAGCAACAAAAAATGCTTACAACATTCAACTCCTTAAAAGAAAACAGTCTACAAAGTTTCAGTTTAATCCGTTCAGGCAGAGCAGAAATTTAGTGAAGAAAAATATTTACAGACAAAATGATGGAAGGACAAGTGTATTCCAATATATGTTACTCGTCAAGAGGTGGTAAAGTATTCTAATTTATCAAAGAAACAAATACGTAAGTCAGGAATGAATTGTATTCCCAAACCTTGTTCATTCAAAATGTGGGTGTATGTTTCAACAGGAGTCAAATATACAGTGGAACCTGTCTATACTCACCCGAGTATTCCGTTGTCCCGTCAAGTCTGACATAATTTTCTGGTCAAAAAGCCAGTTTTTAAATATCTTCACCTGAGTATTCTGACATCTTGTGTATTCCAACATATTTTTGTGGTCCCATACTGTGTTAAATTAGACAGGTTCCACTGTATATAAAATTTAGAACTTTCAGTTTTTTATACTCGGGTAATACAAAGGAACCTGTCCAATCCGACACAGTAATGGACCACAAAAATATGTTGGATAACACAGGATGTCAAACAAGAGGCTCTCAAGAGCCTGTATTGCTCACCTGGGTCATATGCAGCACTATAATTCCAAACTGATGGTCCATCTTTTGTGGTGTATGTACATAACAAGTGATGACCCTAAAGGATGTCTCGCCTGTCCCTGCTGGACTCTAAATTGATGTAAAATCTAAGTGAACTAATCAGAAAAGTGAAAATGCTCACTAGACTGTGAAATTGAGGTCAAGGACAAAAGTCACCTGCCAGACTGACATGTACTACCCAAGACCAACCTA
>MJUU01004749.1:93007-103497 GCA_002080025.1 Modiolus philippinarum | reverse complement strand
GCCTATTCTTCAGCCGGGACCGCGCACGGCGGTACACTTGTTGACTTAAACTAAAGTTGGAAAGATATACTGGAGGGCTTGGCATGACCAGCCGATTGATCGGACCGAGCCAATCCGACCTCCCGTTTAGATGATTTCAGAGCCAAAGTAAGATATTGATCCTGTATTCTCAGCCCAACGGATATTTAATGTGCAAAGCGGGAGTCTGAACACAGGTTCGCACCTACCAGGATCTCGTCAGCCATCGACACGGGTCTCGACACACGGCAAACGTGTCGCCTCTGTTAGGAAGACCCACACTCCAAGCTCAGAGGATGCTGCGGGCCTATTCATAAGCCGGGACCGCGCACGGCGGGGATGAAATTGGAAGGGGCGGGGAGTTTAGCCTTGTAGGCGATCACCTACGGACCACTAAAAACGAACTTGCTACAAGGGGTCTTTAACGTGCAAGAATAGTGCCATTTCTTCCAACACGCTGACCTAACTTTAGATACCATCCGAAAGATTTCATCCTGCACAACCACGGACATCCAGTTTTGGATGGGGTTGTAAGGGGAGAAATTGGTAGGGGCAGGAAATTTAGCCTTCCATACGACACCCAGTGCGTCTGCTCTCTTTAGAGATATCTAGAAGGGGTCTTTATATTGCATGGAGCGTGGCGTTTCTCCATACAGTTTGGCTACAATGGTTCGCGGTCAGGCTTTCCGTATTATGACATGACTACTCCGCATAGACAAGGCATTCCCCTATCCACTAACTGGGGACGCGCCCGGCAGCTCTGTAACCAGAGCCCCTGAAAACCGATCCAGGTGCGGGGCTTCTGTTAGGAAGACTAATACTCCAAGCTCGGAGGATCCTGCGGGCCTATTCATAAGCCTCGACCGCGCACGGCAGTGATGTAAATGGTTCAGAACGCATCATATAGATGTTGCGTCCTAAGAAATAGATCTGTACATGCCCAATAGCAAGCCTGATGTTGATTATTACATATACAAACTATATCAAGCTGTAAAAATTCAAGACCTTATCAATATTGCAATTAAAGAACACAAAAATGTTCAGGCAAGTTACATTTTGGTGGTAAATATGCTAAAACATTGGGGTTTAACATGGAGACAAAAATTGCTCTATGTGACTAGAAAACCCAACCCTACAGACTTTATAAAGACGAACCAGACAAAAGAGCTTCCATGCCAAATATATGACTTCAAAATGCTCTTTACAGAACTCTTTTCAGAATAGTAATAAGGTTGGTTGACGCAACAACTATTGATTATCACTGAAAAGTAATAGGTAATGACTGGGAATATTGTTTTTTCATTACCCCTGTGAATCTGCTCCTTCATCGGAAAATGCAAATAAAAGTTTTTATACAGCCTATAAAACGCATTTTTAACCTCAGGGTTTGATGCAAGTTTGTTTGTAATTGATAAGTTAAAAGTTTTAAATCCATTGAGCAATATTTTGGTTATATCAGGACGAGAGTTAGTTAGTCCAAATGTTTTGTAAGAAAAAAGAAATGAAGATAATCGTCACATAACAAGTTTTATTGCCATAATGGGTAAGAAGCAAGGAATTTGTCTTCTATATGACTCACCCCGAAGTATGTTTCATCAAGAAATATTGGAGTCTCGTGTTGCATGAAGGGCAGCTTGTACCTACAGTTTGTCTACAATGTTTTGCGGACAAGCTTATATAATACGATTACCCCACAGAGGCCAACTGGGGACGTTTCCAATGTCCCTCGTGGACAGAGTCCCTGCAACTTATCCATCTGCCGGGAGTTCGTTTGGCGAGAAGAAACCGATAAACAATTCAAGCTGTATGTACTATTGAAAACATTGTTAGGGGAAGTGCTTTTTTTTCTTCAGATGGGAGAACAGCAAAGAATTGCATGTAGAAGTGATAAAACTGAACTTGTTAAATGTTTGTGTGAGATGTTTGACAATAATTACTTCGATGCGAACACGAAGCCAAATAAGAATATACATATACGAACATTATCATATGCCAGGAATATGAGATTGAAATGATCTTTGCATCTTGACGCCTATTTATTATTCAACGAGAGCTTGGTAAACGGATTTTCTACTCGCACATGGCATGGGCTCTACAATCTATAACTGTCAGAGGTGGACACCTGTTGGCAAGGTTGTAGCAAGCGCGTAGAGGATTGATTACTGTGCTATTTTAAATGAGGGTATGACCCCCCCCCCCTTCTGGACTTGGGACTTTGGCCTTATATTCGGCGTACTTTGGACTTGAACACTTGAGTCCATGGACTCGAGACTCTAAGCATTTTGTACTTAAATTTAAATAAAAAAGAAATTAAAGTATCTTAAATATGCGTTTCATTTGATCAAAACTTAAAAAAAACATCTTAGATCAAATTCTAGCTACTGTCTTCATTTGATCCGTTTGCAGTAACTATTTGACCATTTCTGTCAAAAAACAACCCCCCCCCCAAAAAAAAGAAAAAAAAACAAAACAAAAAACAAACGAAAAGATGAAGTTCGTCTAAAAAGATGCAATCCAACATGTTTTAATTGAATGTGTAGATGTTGCCGATATCAGGCGCGATTTTTACACTGCTAATTTTCGTGTCGCCTGCACACATGTTGGATTGTATAAGAACAATTGCATGGAATACATTCAGATCGGTCATCACTTTTTCTCGGATCACGGATTTTAATGGCGGACACAGACACAGTGGCAAATGTATATGCACTTTTGGTGGCTTTCCTAGATGGCGAGGCCTATTGAAACCGGATAGCTGACAGTAACATGTGAACAAAGCTGACAGTGACATGTGTACTAAGTTTAAAACCGATTACTGCTTCAACAGAGAACGGGATCCAAGATTCAGGCAAAGTATCAAGAAAAGGTACCGACCATCAATAACAACAATTATGGCAAGATCCACACGTATGCTTTAAGTCATTAGGTTAGCAGGACACTAGTTATTACGACATAGCTGACTTAGTGAATTTGTAAGACAATTATAACTATGTAACTAATGAAGGGATTGTGTCCCAATCTGAGAGCGGTCAATCAATCTTTAAAACCGGCCATACATCAGCAAGTAATATGATTCACGTTCGGTGAGCTATAATTCAACTATTTCAGATGGAGATTAACTCAATAAAAAAAAATCAGAAAACGCACCTAAGGTGCGAAAGCCGAGTTGCGAATAGTTGTTATTTTCATAAGTACATCATCGGATATGCAAATAGTTGCATATATCCATTTATTGATTGATTGATGTTTTACGCCAACTTCAGCAATATTTCAGCTATATTGTGGCGAGAACTGTTGGGTTTATTGAACAATTTTAATAAATACATAAAATATTAATATAAAATCATATAGCTTTATACAAGTAAAACAGATGTGTAAAATGTTAAAAAAAAACATAATATTAAATTTTTGGTTTAACAATAACATATTAGAAATTAGAAACTTGTTTAAAATTGATCCATTTAAATCTTACTAAATAAATTGATTGCTTTTAAAAATTGAACGATTTTGTCGCCAGCGACATTTGTAAATAAGTCTTCAAGACAATCAGCAGAATAAAAATCACGCCTGATATCGGCAACATCTACACAGTCAATTAAAACATGTTGAATTGTATAAGGACAATTGCATGGAACACATATATCCATTTAAATTCTTTTATTTCAATCAGAGACTTATAATGGAACTTTTGAGGATGTTTGAATTTGTCCTTACTTGACTAAAAAACTTTGGGCAGGGCTTCCATACATGAACCTTCTCAAAAAAAAATTCCGTATTCTAGTTTGGAATACATGGCAACCAAAAGTTCCACTAACCATTGCAACTCATTTCAGACCACCTCTCAAAAAAAAAAAAAAAATTGGGCAGGGGTTCCCCTTATAATCCAGGTTACATACCTATTGCTGAAATCAAAATATTCCAAGGCCCCCTTTCAAAACAAGAAAAATGTGGGCAAAGCTCACTAATATCATACCCCCGCTCCACCTTGAAAATAAAACCTAATCAATTTTTCAATACTTGGTTCACAACGGCGATATGTACTAAACATTCTGTGGAAGTTTCAGTGAATTTCATCAAGAGGTCTAGGAGGAGTTGTCGCAACAAAGTATGTACCCTATGGCGGACGGACGGACGAACGAATGTACGAATAAACAGACACCATGATCACTATATACCGTATAAAAAATCGTAAAAAATTGGCAGGGGTTCGTTCCCCTTATACTCCAGGTTATACATATTCATTCCAAGTCCCAGGCAGGGATTCCCCTTAGAATCTAGTTTTTACATGTTTCTTAAATTGTGAAGAAATATATGTAGCAGAATACTGTTTTTCTAATATTCAGTGTTCTGGTTTGGTTTCTATGGCAACTGAAAGCTCTACTATCCATTACAAACCATTTCAGACCACCATTAAAAAAATTGAGCAGGGTTTTCCCTTATAAAATAACGGCAGTAGAATACCGAAGGAACAAAGTAGTGAAATTTACAAAAATCGAAGTCAAAAGACATTGCCAAAACGGGAACACCGAAAACAAAGACGTTAGACACAGAAAACAATGACGTTAGACAGATACAAAGAAATCACAACATTGGCACTCACAGTGTGAACTCCAGTGAAACTGAGAGTGACATCAGGTGCTCCGGAAGGGTAAGCATGTCCTGCTGTGTTAACAGCACCCGTCACACTGAGTGAGTCAATCCAGGAAAATGTCAACGTCGGTAGTCAAATCCGGGAAGACGTGCATCTAGCTGAAAATGTACACTTTCATTTGGGATACTGACACGTCATATCTTTCAATGATGTTATGGTGACGGCTATAGAATTTCTTGAGGGATGAAATTAACATAGGTTGAACAAATCCCTGACTAAGCAGCTTTTGGGACAGTGTTTTTGCTCTGTTCAAAAATATCACTGCACAAACTACACGCTCGACAGTAACGAATCAACTGTAAAATGTACACTCCATAGGCTGGAGCGGTAGGTATATTGCTGCTCAGAAAGGGAAAGTTCACAATAATTGGGAAATTAAAATCATCACGCTTGTCATATAGCTCAGATTTAAACGTACATCTTCGTCAATATACAATTAAAGATCTAGGTACGAATCTGAAGTAGGTGTTTCAGTTGTTTCTTTCATTTTAAGCTCATTGGGATAAATCTGATGTAAATACTCCTTAAATTTAGGATTATTAAGAGAAAGTACATCGTCTATGTAACGGAAGCTGAAATTAAAGGACTGGGGTAAATGTTTTTGTTTTCTTTGAATAAGCCCTTGTAAAACCTTGAGGTCAGCTAAAAGCTTATAATTGAGGTAATATGTATTGCTGAAATCAATAATTTACAAAAAATCAGAATACACACTCAGATGTATTTTATTTCATCTAAGATTTTATTTTTACTGGACATTGCAAAAGACTTAATAATATTGAATACTTCTTCACATTAAATTAATTAACCTCCCTTAGTTTTATTCCTTTCTTTTTTTAATGTGGCTTTTCATTATTTCTTATTTCTAAGTCATTGACACCCAAAAAAGTGTGGTGGTGAACATAATTAGAACTATGAAATGAATTTACTTGTTCTAGCAATATAAAGACTACTTTTGCAAGAACAATAAAACTTTTTTTTAGCTATTTTTGTTATCAAATAACATCAAACATGTGATTTTAGGCTTTATTGCAATGTTTAAATTTTGTTACATTTTTAGAAGTTGTGACCTTGACCTTTGTTGCACAAACCTCAAAATCGATAGGATTCCTCCTCTCTGATCATAACTCATATCTATGCCAAGTTTCATTTGAATGTGTAATGTGGTTCTGGAGATATTGTGGGGAAACGAATAAGTCAAATTTTTGTTCTCTTGTTGAGATTTTGACCTTTGTTGAAAAAACGTCAAAATCAATAGGTTTCTTCCTCTAATCATAACTAATGTCTATGCAAATTTTCATTTTGATATGACATTTTGTTCTCAAGATATCTTGCGGAAACCAAAAGTTGACGCCCGGACACCATTCATAAAATTATAAGCCGAGTTCGACTTCGTCGCAACTTGGCTAATAAATTATAAGTAAAGGAAGGAAGAAATTTGGGTAGAGGCGACAACCGGCGCAACGATTTTTGATTGCCACTGGAAAAGAGGAAAAATTGGTAGGGGCGGGACATTTAGCTTTCTTTACTCCCAGTGAATCTGCTCTTAGAAAAAATAAAGAAGGGGTCATTCTACTGCATGGAGCGTGGCGTTTCCCATATCAATTTCGCTTCAATGGTTCGCGGTCAGGCTTTCCGTATTATTTCCCGATACCCCGCATAAACCGGGCATTTCTCTATTTTCCTACTGGCAGCTCTGTAGCCGTAGCGCCTGAAAACCGATTCAGGTACAGGGCAAGTAATTTTACAATGGAACTGTCTAATGCAAATATTTAAGATTACAGCTCAGATATTTCGGGCAAATATCAGTTATTTTGACGCTTGCTGTATCTTCTGTCCTGTTTTATGATAGGAATATCATAGATTTCAGTCTTTTCACGAGCAATGGAACCAAAATTCCCCGAGTGCAACCACTTCAAAAAAGCAACAGCAGTCTTAAGCTGTCAGCTTAACTGGGCGTCGGCAGTGGTTTATGACAGAAAAGTATTCCTTCGAAGAATTATAAAAAGCAATTTGAAGTTTGAAGCAATATTAGAAAAATATAGAACTTGGAAGGTCAATGATATATGGTATGTAGGTTTGTCTTCGGTAGTACATAACAGTCTGTCATACGGCTTTTGTCCTTGACCTCAAATTTCATGGTCTAATAAGCATGTTAAATTTTTCTAATTAGGTTATTTTCGCAGTAACTATAAGTGGTAGGTCAATGATATTTGGTACATAGGTTGGTCTTGGGTAGTATATGAGTCTGCTATATTGCTTTTGTCTATGACCTCAATTTTACGGTCAATGATCATGTTAAGTTTCTTAAAATCTATGATGTAAGGTCAATGATATTTGGTATGTTGGTTTGTCTTAGATGGAACATGACAGCCTGCTATTTGGCTTTAGCCCTTGACCTCATTTTCATGGTCTAGTGAAAATGTTTGGTTTTCAGTATCTATCAGTGGTAGGTTACTGATATTTGCCATTTTCATTTTGGGTGATTCATGACAGTCTGCCAAATTGCTGTTGCCACTAACCTTAATTTCACAGTCTAGCGAACATGTTTTCTGATTTAGTCGGTTTGAGTTTTTACATCAATTTTGCGACCAAGTAGGGACGGGCGAGATATCAATTTGGGTCCACACTTGTTTTACTTTATTCAAGCTTTTACCAATTTGTTATTTTTCTTGTGAAGTTCCCTGTTGGATTGTTGCATGTGATTGTAGATTTCGACAATTGTAAGTGTTTCCTGTTATCTTTTCTACATTAATTACATCTTTTTAGACGAACTTCACCTTAATACACCACACGGGACTATCAAATTGATCAATTTTGATGTTACACACATCATTTTTGTTAGTTAGAAAAATTTATTAATGCTCAACAACATGACATCGTCCACTTGATTCATAAGAAATATAGATGATGTTAGAGTGCCCCAGACTGTACATTTCCAATTCACGTGTTTCTATTCGTCTCAGCTAGAAGCTTCTTTAAGTAAAATTGGTTTTAATGGATGCTACTTTCCAAGTATATCAGCAAAGGTTTTGTTGTTGTTGTCTGTACGCAGGTATAAGAAATAAAAAATCTAAATGAAACACCACCGATATGGTAACTGGTCAACTTCAATCATGATATATCTTGATATATTTGTCTTTAAAATGAATCTTTAAAACCAGCCATACATCAGTAAGTAATTTGATTGAATGATTAGAGTTTCACGTCCGGGGTTGAGCTATAATTCAACTCTTTCCGATTAATCATATAGAATAAATTGTTAGTAAATTAAGAAAGAAATTTGGGTGGAAGCGACAAGACAGCTGCCAGATCTAGATGTTACACTAGCGAGATGTAACACTAGATTGATTGATTGAGTGAATATTGTGTAACAACCACTGAGCAATATTTCAGCTATATCAAGACGAGAACAAGCTTGTTGATAAATAATCACTTTGGGGTATATAAAAGTGTCATGGGACAGGAAATTCTGACTGCCACTGGAAAAGTACGATGAAATCGAAAAGGGGGGAATGTAGCCAATCACCTACGGACCATTCAAAAAAGAACTTGCTACAAGGATTCTTTAACGTGCAGGAAGCGTGGCATTTCTTCCAACACGGGGACCCGAGTTTACACCCCATCCGAAAGATAGGTTGTGTATTTATTCATTCCGCACAACCACGGACATCCAGTTTTGGAGGGGTTGTACCCCACAGCCTGGAATACTGGGTCCTATGTCTATATCCCGGGGTTCCCTCGGGATCAG
This sequence comes from Modiolus philippinarum, assembly GCA_002080025.1. Classification (NCBI taxonomy): domain Eukaryota; kingdom Metazoa; phylum Mollusca; class Bivalvia; order Mytilida; family Modiolidae; genus Modiolus; species Modiolus philippinarum. The sequence goes on along the minus strand of MJUU01004749.1, from coordinate 95,080 downwards.
TGCCGTTTAGGAGGGGTCATACCCCGCAAGCCGGAGATACTAGGTCTTATTTCTATACCCCGGGATTCACTTGGGGTTGTAACACTAGCGAGATGATAACTAGTCTATTTTTGTTAGGATATATTTTAGTATAGCTGTCTAATGCACAGAAACAAATGCATCAAAAGGAAGTTCGCGTCCATTACAGATGCCAACAACAAGATCATTTTTGAAGATTTAACATTATAAAACATGATCTAGATCTTAAATATTACAACAGAAATTTTGCTACTTTTTCAGAGTATAAGACAGAGGGGAATTTTTTTTCACAAATTAACTTTGCCTCCATCGACAAGAAGAATAAAAAAAAAGAAATAATGGCGGAGGGGACTACCAGGGCAGCGAGTTTTGATTTCGAGCGGAAAATGGGAGAAATGGGTAGGGGTAGGAAATTTAGCCTTCAATACGAGACCATCCTTAAAAATAACTAAATACCGAAGTCACTGTGAATTTACTTTCTGGATATGTGCATTTCGACAACTTATGTCTCGTCAGTGCAGATTAAATCTAAACGTTTGGAAGACCATAAACTCAAAGATGTTTGAAAACTGATAGAGAACAAAGAACAAAGAACCAAAGTGATATAAATTTAGAGCCAAAATCAGACAGAGCTTTGCATGAGGGAGATATAAAAAGTATAGAAGAGATCTTTATCCACACAGTTTAGCTACAATGTTTCGAGGTCAGGCTTTCCGTATTACATGACTAGCCCGGATAGACAGGGCATTCCCCTATCCACCAACACCTGGCAGCTTTGTAGCCTGAGCCCCTGAAAAACCCATTCAGGTGCCAGAAAGGTGGAAAGAAAGGAGAGAAATGGGTAGAGGCAGGGAATTTAGACTTCTATACTACCCATTGACTCTGCTGTCGTTGGAAAAATATAACAGGGGTCTTACTGCATGGAGCGTGGCGCTTGTCTACATAGTTTGGCTACAATGGTTCTAGGTCGGGCTTTCCGTATTAGCAAACTACCCGTATAGAAAGGGCACCCTAATGCACCAATTAGAGAAGCACCCGACAGCCCTGTAGGTGGAGCTCCTGATTGATTGATTGATTGATTGATTGATTGATGTTTTACGCCAACTTCAGCAATATTTCAGCTATATTGTGGCGAGAACTGTTGAATATACTAAACAATTTTAATAAATACATAAAATATCTATATAAAACCATATAGCTTTATACAAGTAAAAGAAATGTGTAAAATGTTAAAAACATAATTAAAGAAATTATGGTTTGACTAACAATATTAGAAATTAGAAACTAGTTTAAAATTGATCTTTTTAAATCTTACTAAATAAATTGATTGCTTTTAAAAATTGAATGATTTTGTCGCCAGCGACATTTGTAAATAGGTCTTTCAGACAATCAGCTGAATAAAAATCACGCCTGATATCGGCAACATCCACACATTCAATTAAAAGTGGAGCTCCTGAAAGCAGATTCTGAAGCCGAGAAAGGATTGATTGATTGAATATTGTTTAACGTCTACTCAGCAATATTTCAGCTATATCAAGACGAGAACAAGTTTGTTAATAAACTTAGTAGTAAGTCTTCCACGGAAGACATGTGTCGCCTGCGTAATAACACTAAAAGTAAGTTACGTCAAACAGGAAGTGGGCATGCAAGAGATCCCAGACCCTCTTACACATTATAGGTCCCCATACTGATACTCCATGCCAAATTGCAGAAGGCAGGGATATGTGGTGTCCGAGAAAAATGTGACAGAAATTTTCAAGACTCGAAAAATATTCTAAGTTCAGTCAAACAGAAAGTGGGCATGGCAGAGATTCAAAAATCTATTACACGGTATAGGTCCCCATACTGATACTCCATGCTAAATTACAGAATGCTGGGAATTGTGGTTCCGGAGTAAAATTTGACAATTTTTTTGTGACACCAATCTACAAAAATATTCTAAGTTCCGTCAAACAGGAAGTGGTCATGAAAGAGATCCAAAACTTTATTACACAGTATAGATCCCAATACTGATACTCCATACTGAATTGTAGAAGGCTGGGATCTGTGGTTCCT
>MJUU01004749.1:72647-87585 GCA_002080025.1 Modiolus philippinarum | reverse complement strand
GGACAACCGGGGCAACGAGTTTTGATTGCCACTGGGAAAAGTGGAGAAATGGGTGGGGACAGGACATTTAGCCTTCTATACGAGATCCAGTGACTCTGTCAATTTAGAAAATATAGAAGGGGTCTTCATACTGCATGGAGCGTGGCGTTTATCCACACAGTTTTTGTCGTATTATGACCTGACTACGCCGCATAGACAGGGCATTCCCCTATCCACCAAAGGAGAAAGAACAACCGGGGAACGAGTCTCGATTGATTGAATATTGTTAAACGTCTACTCAGCAATATTTCAGCTATATCAATACGAGAACTAGTTTTTCAATAGACAATCATTTTGTGTTATGGAAAATTCCATGGAACGGGACATTCTCACTGCCACTGCCACTGGAAAAGATGGTGAAATCGAAAGGGCAGGGGATTTAGCTTTGAAGCCGATCATCTACGGACCACTGAAAACGAGCATGCTACAAGAGTTCTTTACGGTGCAAGAAGTGTGCCATTTCTTCCAACACGTGGACCTGAGTTTACATCCCATCCGAAAAATTGGTTGTGTATTTATTCATCCCACACAACAACGGACATCCAGTTTTGTACCCCTAGCAGCCTGGAAAACTGGGTCCAATTTCTATATCCAGTGGCTCCCTCGGGGTCAGTCCCGTTTAGGAGGGGTCATACCCCGCAAGCCAGAGATACTAAGTCCTTTTTCTATACCTCGGGGGAACGAGTTTTGATTGCCACTGGAAAATGAGGTGACGCATCAGGTAACTCTGTAGCCGGGGCTCTTGAAAACAGAGAGAAGTAGTCAAAATTCTGCTGATTTGAACTAAAAACATAATTAATCAAAGTAATTTAACTTCTTTAAGTGACAATGTCATTCCTAAAAGTTCACTGGCAGGCAAAATTTAAAGTCTAATAAGAAATTTCTAACATGTTTTATAATGACGTATCACCTTGAGCACGTATTTCCGTCGGCGTCCCTAAAAACGGGAAAAGGAAAAAAAAATCCTATTTGAGAAACCAATTCTCACAAAAAAAAAACTAATTTGCCTTAAACCTTAAGATCAAACTTTATTCAAAATGTTTTCAAGTTTCACTGTGATTTATGATCTGGCAGTCATATTTTGATTTTTTAACTTTACTCTAGTGCTTGCAGTCAGCATTTCCTTAATCAAAACAGGCTGTTGAACACCGATACTTTTGCTACAAAACCTTTTGTATAAATAATTTTTGCACGATTCCGTTCTATTGTTATAATATTTTAAACGCGATGAAAATCTACTTGTCAAAAATTCAACATTTTTGAAAAAAAAATCAATTAAAAAAATGTAGATATTTTTCATAAACTGTTCTTTTACCAATAAATAAAGGCAAACAAATTAAATAAAGGCAAACAAATTAAGTTGGACTTTATCAGAGAGTATATCTTGATAGCAAGTAATGACAATCCAATTACTTTTAAGTCAACATATGGACTTTACAAAGATGGGATGTTGCAAAGACAGAGCATGCTTTGAGATAAGCTAAAATTTCTTATTATCTAATGAATCTGAAGTAAATCATATAAAATTTGGTAGAAAACGTAAATTTGTAAACATTATGCGAGCTTTCCGAGTCCAATTTTAACACATTTCTAGAGAAAAATCCACAAAACGAAAGATATTGTCACGAAAACATGAATTTCAGAAACCAGTGGTTGAAAGGCAAGGTATGTAATTTTCCAGATAAAATTTCACATGAAAACACAAGATTGTCTAAAATTGTTTTCGTCTCTTTCGAGCTAGGATTTTCCAAGATAGTAATAGCACCCTTTCAATATTAGATGTACATGGTTCAGAACGCATCATGAAGGTGCTGTGTCCTAAGCCAAAGATTTGTGCATGCCCCATTGCAATCCTGGTGAAGATAATTACATAATTACACATAAAAGCTATATCATCTTTTAAAATATTGCAATTAAAAAAACATAAAAAAATGTAAGGGAAGATGCATTTTGATGGTAAATATGCTAACACAGCGGTGTAACATGGAGGAAAAGAAGTACTACTCTAAATGTGACGATAAAAAAACTCCTCTACAGACTTATAAAGACGTCTCTTCGGAACCAGACAGAAGAGCTTCAATCCCAAATATCCGACTTCAAAATGCTCTTTATACCAGACAAGATAGAGCGACCACTGCTGTTCATCTGACAAATAACTGTTTGAGAAAAAAATTCTCGTCACAAATAACCTTAAACTTTTATCTATAACATAAATGCAATTTTATACACATTTGGAGAAGCATAGAGCTTTGCGCAGTTATATAAACAACTATTTACATTTATTTAGAAATTTTTAAATTATGCCAACGTCCGAGAAAAGTCTAACCTACAGAAAAACATCGACATTAATAAATTCATGACAATATTGTTTTACCTATCAAAAGGATGATGGCATTTTGCGCTTATAAAAATTTTATAAGGGCAAGTCACATAAACAGTATTAACTCTACTGACTGACATATTTTTGGTTAGAGAAACAGATATATTTTAACATTGGGACTGAATAATATTAATCGCTTTATTTGTTACCAGGTCGATCTGAGCACTAATTACTGCCAACATTATAGACTCATTGTAGGCCTTGTACGGATATTGGTTAAGATTTTTGCCAAATCTTCTGTTCTCCTATTTGAGGAAAATTATCATAACGACAAAACAGCTAAACTAAAATGAGCTCTGAGGCCGATGGAGGGTAGTGAAGCAATTATCATGTATATGTAGCAAGTCTTCAGGCTCAGTCCATCTGCAATAAATTAATATTCGGGAAACCTTTTAATCATTCACGCAAGGCAATAGTAACAATCAAATTGGAACCTTTCCATCATTCAAGCAAAGCAAAAGTATCGATCAAATTAACAAAACTTGCAATAAATCTGAAGCAATTTTATCCAGAGCTGAGGAGATGTGTTTTAAACATATATCTTAACAAAAGTGATCGATGTTTTAACGATAGCAGGCAGAACGAGTTTCACTCTTAACGAGTTAAATTGATTAACTAAAAGTTAACCGTTAAGTAAACAGTAGTACGTTTATTAGTGCAAGAACATCAAATCAATTCAAAAATATTATATGGGTGGTTGTCGCAACGAGTATTGATTATCACTGGAAAAAGTAAGGGCATGGAATATTGTCTTTTTCATGACCCCTGTGAATCTACTCTTTCATCGGCAAATGCGAATGAGAGTTTTTATACAGCCTAGAGAATACAGTTTTAACCTCTGGGTTTTATGCAAGTTTGTTTCTAACTGCTTGTTTCTAACTGCTAAGTTAAAGCTTTAAAATCCAGTGAGAAGAATTTTGCTTATATCAGGACGAGAGTTAGGTAAAACTTTTGTAACAAAAAAAAAAAAAAAATAAATAAAAATAACGAAGATAGTTGTCACATAACGAGTTTTGATGGCCACTTCAAAAGAAGAGGTATGGGAAATGAGCAATCAATTTGCCTTCCTTCATTCTAATTGCATGAAGGGCACTTAGTCCCTACAGTTTGTCTACGATGTTATGCGGATAGGCTTACTGTGATATTACCCGATTACCCCACAAAGGCCAAATCAGGACGTTTCTAAACTGCCTCGTGGACAGAGTCCCTGCAACTAATCCAGATGCCGGGAGTTTGTTTGGTGAAAAGAAACTGATTAATAATTCATGCTGTATGTACTATCGAATAGTGTTTTTTTTTTTTTTTTTTGTTTTTTTTTTTTTGGTTTTTGTTTTTGTTTTTTTTATGGGGATTGCATATAGAAGTGATAAAACTGAACTTGTTAAATGTTTGTGCAAGATGTTTGTAAGTAATTACTTCGATGCAAAGACGAAGCCAAATAAGAGTATACATTTACGAATATTATCATATCAGATTGATATTATCTTTGCATCTGGTCACCTATTTATCATTCAAAGAGAGCTAGCTAAACGGATTTTCCACGTGCGCATGGCTCCACAATCTATATCTGTCCTAGGAGGACGCCTATTAGGAAGGCTGTAGCAAGCACGTCGAGGATAGGTTACTGTGCAATAAAGTAGCACTATCAAGATTGAAACAAGTTATTTCATTAGCTACTATGTGAGAATACTTAAAATCAAAAGCAATAAAATTAAAATCCTTTTGTTTTCACACTCCTAACCTAGTATATCAATCATTGTACATGTCTACATCTAGTAAGCAGTATTTCAGCCAAGTTAGGTATATGACATTAAATAATTAATTGATTATTTAGAGTTTTACGTTCAGTGATCAGTATTTTGGCTTTACTGGGACTCGAACAAGTTCACCAATAAACTGGACATCAAGGAAATGGAAGGGAAGGTTTAAGCTGCCTTTTATTTTGAAAACCCTTTATAAAGTCTTATTTTTTTCTGGTGGTTTTGCTCCCTACTTTTTCTTTTGCACACTGGATTTCTGATCATGACAATTCTGTTCGGTAATTTTGTCGTTACCCGTATTTATTTTCTAAAAATGTGTTAGGAACAACTTTAGAAATAACTTTTTATTGTCGATAGAAAACGGGACAGATAAGTGAAGGGCAGGTATTTTTGCATTCTACACGAATTTCAGTTACTCGGCTCTTTAATCAACAAATCAAGAAATTGAGCTTTTTCTAGACTACTGCATTTGATTATTCTCTAACCATCACCTGGGAACGCACCCAGTCAGCACCATTGAAGGAACAACTGCTGAATTGGTCGAAAGTGCAAGGCGAAAGAATTTGAATGCCACTGAAAACGAGAAAATATTCCAAAGGTACTAGCTTTTGGTTTTCATACAGAGGACCATCGAACTAATGCATTCCATATTTTCAATACGAGTTTAGATAATAGTAAATCCCGCACAGCCATGAAGCTTTAACCAACAGCTTAAGACTGATAGATAATATTTTCATATCCCGGTGCTTATTTCCGTCAGCACGTTTTAGATATTTATATGCAAGGCGGCTAAATTTCATTTTTTTTTAACTTTTATTCAATATTTCGCCCCTGTAATGGTTGAAACTATATCAGTAAAGAAAACCGTTTGAATGCATTTATGAATGTAATTCTGTTTATTCATTCATTTAAAAAACTGTGAAAATGTTGCCTATTTCAACATGTATACAACTGACTCTATTTACAGAAAGACATTGTAACGCATGGCAACTAATGTAATTAATGTACAGCTATTTTCTCTCCGTTGATTAGTGTACATATATATATGCCTCTGGGCAAACACACGTACAATTCTTATCAATGATATATAGATAAGGTAATACATGTTTCTATGTACACAATTTTATGGGTCTATCGGAGTGATACACGTATTATACATATTAACATTTATAAACCGATTTAACTTAACTAAATGTCAATACCGGTTCTATAAAATTTAATCCTCCAAATAATGCCTTGAATTAAGAATCTGTAATACTATTGATTATGATTAAATGTATTATTTGACTGTTGTTTGGGATGAAATTATGTTAATTTCATTCATGTGAATTTTTATTTTTAGACATAAAACTAAAATGTCTAGGTATTTAGCCATGCATAAACAGCTCACACATTAAAATAATATTATCTATTTTATAAGGTACAACACTGAATGTTTTCGGCGTGTTTACTGACCATGGTGTATAGTTACACATAGGTCATTAATATATTCAGGTATTCTATTGACGATTGTGTGATGTGTGAACAGATCGATATGTTCCCACACAAACAACTTCTAAACATATAAAGCAAATATCAAATAAGAAAAAATATAGAGATTCAATATCTAGACTAGTATATAAATGGTATGTCGCAGTATTTAAAATAAGTCAATTATTATCATTATAAAATTTTCAATACATTTATACATCTGCCACGCTAGGAGATTAATACAAAACATGAATATTTATTAGCCCGCAGCTGTATTGGTAATCTTGAACTAAATCGATATCGAAGTAAAAGTGAATTGACGTTCATATGCAGCTTGGTAAAAAGATCTTAGACGGTCACGATACAAGTAAACATGAATGATTCAATTCTGCAAAAGTCCACATTTTTAAAAGATAAATTTAGTAAACTTTTGTGATCTGTTTTATCTGAATTTTATACCTAATGAATAGTAAAAGAAATAAAATCCAATAATTATTGTACCTTTATCAATTGTGGACTTTTTACGAAGTCAATATGTTAAATATGGACCTGTTAGGTTTTTATTGACCGAGGACGAAGTCCGATGTCAATATATTCCTAACAGATCCATACTTAACATATTGACAGAGTAAAAAGTCCTTCATTTTTATATTACATATGTAGTTTTATGGTATTTCATTACATTTTTGTGGAGGAAATTTTGTCAATACATCGGGAATTTAATGAGAAATAAAACCTTTATTTGAAGGCGGTTTGGATTTGCCATCATCTAGAATGGGTTACATGAATGTTCATAGGATAAAGAAGTGCCGACATTTCTCTTATATTCGCAAATAAAAAACAAAAAAGTAAGCATTTTATAAGCGTGTTTACGTGAAATGTGCAATAAAAATATGTGACAACTGTTAAATATATTTTTCATTGATTTTAGTGGTTACTCTGTGGAATCATTTATATTTCCCCCTTTATTTTCCCCGGCGGAAAATCCTTTAAATGTGTAAAACGTTTTCCAATATTTTTAAAAATATTTTTTTCATAAGAGCTTTCTTTGTTAAAAACTGTAGCCTGAGAGTCCAACCGGACATGTAGCGTCAATAAAGCTGTAAAAACTGTAGCCTGAGAGTCCAACCGGACATGTAGCGTCAATAAAGCTGAAAATAGAAACATAGCGTCAATATACCTAAAATTAGAAACAACGCTGAAATATACTGAATATTCTTAAAATCACGTGAGCGTATTGGCCAACGAGATTAATAGGAACTTGTACCATATGTAATATTTATCAATTATGGACTTTATACGAAGTCAATATGTTATATATGGACCTGTTAGGTTTATATTGACCGAGGACGAAGTCCGAGGTCAATATATTCCTAACAGGTCCATATTTAACATATTGACAGAGTAAAAAGTCCTTCATTTTTATATTACATATGTAGTTTTATGGTATTTCATTACATTTTTGTGGAGGAAATTTTGTCAATACATCGGGAATTTAATGAGAAATAAAACCTTTATTTGAAGGCGGTTTGGATTTGCCATCATCTAGAATGGGTAACATGAGTGTTCAAAGGATAAAGAAGTGCCGACATTTCCTTTTATATTCGCAAATAAAAAACAAAAAAGTAAGCATTTTATAAGCGTGTTTACGTGAAATGTGCAATAAAAAATATGTGACAACTGTTAAATATATTTTTCATTGATTTTAGTGGTTACTCTGTGGAATCATTTATATTCCCCCCTTTATTTTCCCCGGCGGAAAATCCTTTAAATGTGTAAAACGTTTTCCAATATTTTTAAAAAATATTTTTTTCATAAGAGCTTTCTTTGTTAAAAACTGTAGCCTGAGAGTCCAACCGGACATGTAGCGTCAATAAAGCTGAAAATAGAACATAGCGTCAATATACTTAAAAATAGAAACATAGCGTCAATATACCTAAAATTAGAAACAACGCTGAAATATACTGAATATTCTTAAAATCACGTGAGCGTATTAGCCAATGAGATTAATAGGAACTTGTACCATATGTAATATTAGTATATATTTTATAAGTTATTGCAGATAAAATGACTATTTGGCAAATTAAACCGAATCGCTAATTTTAAAATATTAGTTTGAATTACTATTGCCCGTTTGCAGGTAGTCTTTGTGACCGTGTCCCTTGGAATTCATTTCGAATAGAGTTGGTTTTCAAGCATCTATCATTTGAGTCTTTCGTTTTTAACGTGTCAGGATGTGCATACCCTACCCGATCCAGCAAACTGTTCTACGGAATTTTGAGAAGACTATTCATGTCACGTTTTTCTAAATAAATCAATTCTTAACACTGAAATATTCTATTGAATGAAACACAGTCGATCATACGATAACTTATTTGTATAAACTATGAAAGATGATTTTCTGTCCTAAAACGAAGAAAACAAAATCAGAGTTCATGTCCGATAGAAAACTAGTTCCGTTTTGAGGACAACATTTTCTTTGAATTTTTGCTTCATGTTTCATTTTACCGTCAAAACCAGATGAACCATTGTTGTCGCATGTTCACGTGTTGGTTGATGTACACATAGGCAGCGGGACTTAAAATTAGGGCAAACAACGATGCTGGGTAAATCCAACCTATTCCTACCCTTTTGATAAACATTTTCTGAAGAACTTACTCAAAACCACTATTTTATAATGCCAAGTTTTCTTACAATTGACTTGATGAGTGTCCTGTTTTTGTCTATATGTTGTAATCGTCAACTAGCTTAAGACACTAGTGCTTTTGTCGGGCAAAGGATGACAGTGATTGTAAGATCACTTTGCCGGTTTAATTAATGTTTGTTGACAATCCTGCATCCGTGACCAAAAAAGACATGAATGTAGCGTTGTTCGACAATTAGCAAAGAATACCACTCAAACCGGTGCTGGGGGCTGTCTTGAACTTACTATGAGGTATGAGCAAAGGTCATTGTTGAAGGCCTCATGATGACTTCAAGATGAAGAACAACAATAAAAGCGTTGTTCCTTAGCTTGTTTTACCATGTATTTGTAGAGTCTCATGTACATTTACTCCTTTCATTCACAATTGATAAACATTTTCCGAAGAACTTACATGTAATGACAAAGGAAAACTTTTTAATCCTCCTTTTAAAATTATTATATGGGTATTGTATGTGCTGAATCGGCAGAAATAGCTTTACATTGGCATGCAACTTGCCAACCTGCGATTTTTATCAAGAAAAATAGCGTTGTCGTGTGTACATTAGGTGAAAATGCATAGATATCTTGTGTTTCGATGTATATGAAAAATCTGAATGTTTGTTTTTTAAGCAACATCAGTAACATGAACAGAAATTGAGTTTTCAACAGTAAACGAGTACATTGTTTTATGTCAAGAGTAAAAAATGATTAATTATTTCGAATTTAACGTCAAGTGAGCAATATTTTAGCTATATAACGACGATAATAGGTTAATCAATTAAAAAAATGGAAATAATAGAAGAAACAAATGTGCAAAGGGTTTCAATTGCCAATGGAGAAATGGGTAGGGGCGGGAAATTTAATCTTTTTTAGAACATCCAGTGCGTCTGCTCTCCTCAAGACTATTATAGAAGGTGTCGTTATACTGAATGGACCTGGCATTTCACAACAGATTGGCACAGTTTAATTTGCGGTCAGGCTTTCCGTATTATGACCTGATTACTCCGCATAGACAGGGCATTCGGCTATCCACCAACTTGGGACAGTTTCAGAGAGGATCTTCATATGAGCTTTCCCATAGGGTCCAATGTTAAAATTGCGTTCCCTGCTTGCGCCCATCTTGGATATAGCCTGGACCTGAAAAACACATCTTTTGCAGGGTATCAACCAAGGACTACTATGGTCAAGTTTTAATCCAATTGGCTCATAAGTTCCGGAGGAGATTATCTTTGAATGTGTTTTCCTAAAGGGTCCAATGTTCAGCCTATGTTCCCACTGGCGGCCATTTTGGATTTAGCCCGGGCCTAAAGAACACCCTTTTTTGCAGGGGACTACACAAGGACTGTTGTTTTAAAGTTTGGTTCCATTTGACTCAGGTCTTACTAACCACTTCCGGGTCATTTGGACCCTTATTAAAAGTTGATTTAAACATATTTATTTCCTAATAACATACATGCAATACAATTACAAAGATAACGCTACAACATGATTCAGGGATCCAGAAACTAGACTAAGCTAATATAAATCTGTTTCCCAAGTAATAAAATGACTGATCTAAGTCGGACATTGCGCAATTAAAAGACATATCAGAATATTGAATACAAAATGCTGATGAACTTATTCGCCAGTGAAAGTGTTGGGTACGGTCAACTCGACCACTCAAACTAGATGATATTAGTTACAGTTTTATAATTTTGTCAACTAATGACCATATCTACCACTGTCAATAATAAAGGTTTGCACGGTGATAAATATGCGTTCGTTTTCTTAGTTAGTAAGAAGCGGGTTTCAGTATAGTAAGGTATTGAGACTTGTATTCCTGCCTAAAGTTGCAATCGTTCTTTCCAAGACTTGAACATATTTCTTACAATTTAGAAGGTAATGTTTTGCATTTTCCGTCTGTCCACAGTTACATAGCTTAGTGTCTGTCAAACGTCTAGAAAAGAGGTCATCGATCAAATTACTGCAGTTTAGCCTGAGTCTAGCATGAAGGACTTACCCATTTCTCGTACCACAATTATAATATTTTGGACTTTTTTTTACAAGTCGAGTTCATGTAAGCCATAAAAGAGGATTTAGATGGGGAAAATTTAACCTCATCAGGAATGGAATTCCATTCACAGATAACAGAAGGTAAGAATGAATTTTTATAATATTACGTACGACAAATAACGGACTGAATATGCGTCGCTTGGCGAGTATTATAGTTATGGAGTTCAAATAATTGTTGAGGAACGATGTTGCTTAGATATTGTGGAGTGTGTTGGTGAAACATTTCGTGAAACTTGCTTAACTTATGCTTTCTCCTTCTTTCTTGAAGAGTTTCCCATGAAGTGTGTTCAAAGAGTTTCACTTTTGAACACAATTTTGTTGCACCAGTGACTATTCTAGCAGCTTCAATGTTGATAGACTCTAATTTATCCTTTAGATAATTTGGAATATTATCCCAAATTATATCACAGTACTCAAGAACGGGGCGAACAAAACTGAAATATATAGTCTGTAAATGGGCTCTGTTAAGTTTAAATTTCAAAGGAGTAGGTTCGGTATGGCCTGTTTTTGGCCCTAAAAATTAACAACACATTAGTGGAGATGTGGCACTCTTTTCACAATGTTTAATGGCGTATTCAGTTGATTCAGTCGATTTTTTGGTGAAAACATATCCTTAGCATGATTTTGCAGTGGCTCAAACTTAGTCGGAAAACGGAACTGCAACAAATTTGTCAAAAATGCATTATTTCACCAGGTTTTTGGCTCTGATAGTAGTGGCCACATGCGTGTTCAACCAAAACTTTGAAGTATGTTATGTATACTTGTTAGTTACATCATATATGTAATTACTGTGAATGAACATGAATGTGGCCATTACTAATTTTAAGGAAACTGAACAAAATTCTACCAAAAATTGTGAGATTTTCAATATTCTTGGAATTTAGCCTACGTTTATGACGTCAGCAATTAGAACATTTGCACTGAAATGCAAAAATATGCCTGGATTTTTAAATAGCAATATTTGCACTGTTCATATCATGATTTTTAATATATAGTTTTAATATTTGAAAATTCCTACTTTTTGGGGGCCAAAAACGGGTCATACTGAACCTTCTCCTTTCTCATTAAATTCAGTCTTGGGGTTACTTTTTCTACAATGTGATCAATATGTGTGGACCAGTTTCCATCTTCTTGAATCATAAGGCCTAGATGTTTATGTGTTTCTACTTCTTCAATCATAACATCGTTCATGTAGATAGGAGGATGATGTGGTTTGACATTTTTTTTAGAAATGGTTAAGGATTCAGGTTTTTGTGCATTGAAATTTACCAGCCACTGTTTAGACCAGCTATCGATTTTTTCTATATCGATGTTCAAGAGTTCAGCGGAAGCATATTCGTCCTCAACAACTATGTAAAGTGAAGTAGCATCGGCAAATTATTTGATATTGCACGAAATATCTTGTACGATGTCATTTATAAATATCAAGAACAAGATAGGGCCAAGAATAGAACCTTGAGGGACCCCTGCATTTATATCAAATACTTGGGATGTACGACCTTCAATTACTACTTGTTGCTTTCGATCAGACAAATAACTTTTGAACAATTTTAAAATTTCACCTTGAATACCATAGTTTTCTAATTTATATAGAAGTCCTTCATGCCAGACTCTGTCGACCGCCTTGCTAATATCGCAAAATATAACGCGTACCTCTTTTTACCAGAGTCTAAAGCTTTCCCAATATCATCGGATATATATAAAAGTTGATTAGTGGTAGAATCTTTTGGCATATATCAAGACTGAAATTCTGTTATAATTGAATGTTCTCGGACAAAATTGAAGAAATGTTTAAATATACACTTTTCCATAATTTTCCCGATTATTGACAGTAGCGAAATTGTGCGATAATTTGACACCAGCTCTCTGGTTCCATTTTTAAAGACGAGGATCACATTTGCTAGCTTCCATAACGAGGGGAATGCACAAAGTTGTAGTGATTTATTGAAGAGCAGAGCAAGGGGACGACAGAGTTCTTCGGCGGCGTATTTAAGGAGTCTAGGGCTAATGACGTCAGGTCCGTTTGATTTTGTAACATCTAGGAGAGATAAAAAATCACACACTTCTTCGTCGGAAACGCTGTCAAAGTCGGGATGTCTACTGGCAACTCGTTTGGTAATGTCGCATTTGAATTCTCAATGTTTGACTGTCGTCGGCTTTCTCGGTATCATCGTTAATATAATTGTCGTTGATTAAAAGGGGAGGATAATTTGACGATTTTGAAGGAAGGCCGGACAAATTTCGGAGCACTTTCCACCAGTTTATAATTGTTACCTCGTTTGAGTTAATAAGAGACACCTGTTTTTCGAAATGTTGAGTTTTTGCCTTTCTAATAACTAGGTTTACGCATTCGTTTCTTGCACGTCTAAAATTTGCCCATGATTCAGGTGTATTTCGTTTTTTGGCTAATTGATGAAGACGTTTCCGTTTTCTTATATTTCTTTTAATGGTTGATGTTATCCAGGATGGGTCTTGTGTACGCACTTGAACGTATTTACAAGGGATATGTTTCTCTGCTATTTCTAGGATAGTATTTGTAACACAACTTAGAGCTGCGCTAAGTGATTGTTATTGATAAGGGGTCCCAGTCGACCAATTTAAGTTCGTCTCGGTATTGTTCATGATTTCCATGTTTGTAATCCCAGATTTTACGTTTGAAAATTTTATTATTTGTTTTTTTTCAAGGTAAGTATTCCACTTACTGGGCAGTGGTAACGCACGTTTGCCTCTAGAATATTTCCCCAACTTCGGAAAAAGCAAGAGAATCGGGATCGTTGGTTATAAGGGGATCAAGGAGTGAGACCGACGTTTCACAGTAAAATGTCGGATCGGATATGGTAAATATTTTACGAAAGGATATGGAGTAAATGAACATGAGATCACAACACATATGTTAACTCCAGCTGCAATAATTTTAATGAGCTGTATGGCCATTTCGGAAATTAATTCCTCATCAGCAGCACTAGAACCCAAAAAAAGGAAATCCATTTTGTGTTACGATATGTTTCAGTTTGTTCTGAGTGTCACTAAGCAAGTTTTCATTCAAGTCACCCGTGATCACGCACGATAGTTTTTATACCAGAGTTTTGTGCCTTTTCTATTGAGTGGTTTATGTGCTCCCAAGCAGAGGAAGGAGAGTCTGGTGGACGATAAAACAGACCAAATAAGACTTTGTGTTTTTTTATAACTACTTCAATCAAAAGGCATTCAAGAGTTTGAACTTCAAGGTCTTGTCTACACTTACTGGGCAGATTATTTCGAACAAACACCATTACACCCCCTCCAGGTCTGCCATTTCGATATGGCTTTTTAAATTTTTTAACTCAAACCGTGAGTTTGGAATGTTCGGTTTTAAGCACGTTTCAGTTATAAGTATTACATCTCTGTCCCCAAGCTCTGCCTCCAAAATATCAAGCTTAGGCGTCACACTTTGTATATTTATACACGTAAAAGTAAGTAAGTTTTGATACTGCAAATTTTCCTAAAGATGACAAATTTGAAAATAGGTTGTTTGAAATCACATATAGTATATTTTAATGATCAGAACATAAAAAGTCTTAAATGAAAACCTATAGCATGTTTTTTAATGAGAAGAAGTGTCATATTTGAATAAAGTGTATGGATATTGTGTTGAAACCTGAGTAAAAAGGTATTTTTCATGGTTGGTCAGCGCACATGTCATTAAGAATGAAACATTTCATATCTTTATTCGTGGAAATTTTGTGAGAAAATGGTCACCCCTACATTTTTACAACAGGCTTGGATTCCTTAGATAAAATGCTTCGAAATAATATAAGACGTGAGACATTTGTATATAACCGTAAATGTTGAGAGCACAACTTTTGATTTTGCCTGTTTTTGCCTTGAAGTGAATGGCAATGTTTTAAACGGTTATTGAGACCCAAATAGTTTCAGAGATCTGATTGTTTTTTCCCATAGGCTAAGTTTTGTTCCAATTAGCTAAGTCATTTCAGATAAAAGGATCTTTGGATGTGTTTTCTTTATGGTCCAATGCTTAAACTATGTTCTACGCTGGAGGCCATCTAGGATTTAGCCTAGATCTGAAAACATTTTTTTGCAGGGGACCATTCAAGGACTGTTGTGGCCAAGTTTTATTCTAATTATGAAAAAGAAAGGAAATGGGGTAAATGTCAAGGAGACAACATCCCATATCCAGGTTAAAACGACCCAAAACAAAGCATCTAGGGGTCACCGTACGGTCTTCAACACAGTGAGGAACCTCGCACCATATGGCAAGCCCTAAATGGCCCCAAAAAGGTAAAAAAGTGAATAAATCAATGGAAACAAACCACATCCAATAACCCAAATATCAAGAAACTAAAATTTCATAAGAAGACACGGACAAGCCAGTCACCAACATATTCCTGACTTGGGACGGGCGCAAATTGCGGTTGGGTTAAACTCGTTTTCTTGGATCCAAACCCTCCCCCTATGTGTGGTGAATGGCTAAAAAATAAATACACAAAAAGACTCACAGTAAAAATCAAACTAGAAAAAAGTCCAACTTATCAAGACGAGTACCCTTACAATGAA